>VYZR01108833.1:0-19160 GCA_013400675.1 Oxylabes madagascariensis | reverse complement strand
AATTTTTCAAACTCTGTTTTACCAAAAAAAAAAAAAAAAAAAGAAAAAAACAAGAAAAAAAAAAACCAAAAAACCAAACCAAAACCAAAACAAAACAAACGAAAAAAACCAAAACCAAAACCAACCAACCAAACAAAAATACAGAGAGGTTTGTTCTCTGTGTTCACCATGCGGTAAAAATAGCTTGATTCAATAACAGAGCCCATACTGAACACTTCCTACTGAAGAGCAGGAACAAGACTCCCCCCGTCAACAAGCAAATCTGTCTGAGGTACCTTGTAGACGTTGTGGTAGAAGTCAACCCAGTGGTGCTGTCACTGGTGTCCGGGGGCGGTGGGGGTGTGGTGCCAGGAGGGGGAGGAACCGTGGCCACACCTGTGGTGCTGGACACAGTCACCCCTGCGGGCAAGGCGTTGTAGTAGGCAGCAACATCAATCCCCGGAGGTGGAGGAGCCAGGCAGTAGGTTCCATCAGGAAGCATGTAGTAGCTGTAATACATGGCTGCCACAGTTGCTACAAAAAGACACATTTAAGAACAAACTTCTGATTAGAAGAAAACCACCCAACAAAATACGTTATTATATCAATACAAACACATTCAGAATCCAGAGTCACACAGCACACTAGGAAATGGCATCTCATTTCTTGTGTAAAAAAAAAAAAAAAACAAACCCAAAGCAAAAAAGGAAAAAAATTCATATTAACAGATTTAGGATGAGTAAGAAATAGGTAGATTAAAGGATAGAATGCAAATATACTGAAGGTCACAGATGTGAGTAAAGAAGTGAGCTAGAACAGGCATATTTAAAAAGGAGCTAGTATGAAATCACACTTCCTAATCTAATTCACCTCTGGCAATTTAAATCCGTTAAAACTATGTTTTCATTAAGAGAGAAATGTGCATATATATTCAAAGCATTAACAAATTAAACCACTAGAATCACTATATACATATTAAACCCCTATATTACTGCATATAGACACACACCTACTTACTTAAACCTCAAAAAGTAGACAGGTTTTGCAAATCAACAGCAACATAACGAACCATGCATTTGAACACGTTTTCCACACCAAAAGTTTCTCTTATTCTAAATATTTCTTGACAGTGCAAAGGCTTATTATGTGTTTCTATCTTTCTTTAAGGACAGTATTTTATAATTTTCCAACTAGCTTAATAGATTTACAAGAAGTATCCACCATATAAATGTGTTTTCTGCAGAAAGACTACATATAAACAGAAAATATTAATGTAAATATTTCAAATTAATTACAGTAAAAGTTTGCATTTCTGGATGCAAGGTTTAATCAATGTGTTAAATGACAATGAATTATCCTCTTAAAAGTTTCATAAACATTCCTATGTGGCAGTATTTACTTTCTTCAAAGAATAAGTTGTCTGTAACAAGAACAGAATAAAGTCCTGTTAAGTTTTAAAAGCAGGGATAGGAGTTGCAAACTGACCTTGTTTTGGTACTAAATTATAATCTCCCAGTTTCTATCACCATACATTCAGGTTCAAGCCTGACATGAAAGTAACCAAAAAAATGGCTATCTCTATTCTATGGAGATACTTATTCTGATTTTAGTCTTTCTTGAAATAACTGGTAATTTTCAATTTCTTCATAAAAATCTTGTTTCAGTTTTACTAAGATTCCCTTATGGTACGGTTTTAAATACAAATTATTTCCATGCATATTTCTGCCCACATATTACACTGACAACACCTGTAATCCTTTAGGGGTTCTGAACCTATAATGCACAAAAGTCAACTCAGATTATTATGGTGATAACTGACCTGCAGCATCATTACTGAAAAATCAAGAACTCAATCAGCATCACCTTGAAGTGACACTACTCATTACTTACAAATGTATAATAACATGAAACCCTACTGTAGTGAAGGCTTCACTACAAATTTTCTTATGTCTCAGTAGCGTTACATGGTCAGTCCCATAAATGAAAGGGCAAGTTGCACTTCCATATTTAAGGAATCAAGGACTTTCAGAATAAGTATCTCCATAGAATAGAGANGCATCATTACTGAAAAATCAAGAACTCAATCAGCATCACCTTGAAGTGACACTACTCATTACTTACAAATGTATAATAACATGAAACCCTACTGTAGTGAAGGCTTCACTACAAATTTTCTTATGTCTCAGTAGCGTTACATGGTCAGTCCCATAAATGAAAGGGCAAGTTGCACTTCCATATTTAAGGAATCAAGGACTTTCAGAATTCTGAAAGCTGAAAAGAATTAAGAGGCACAGAAACTCATTTAAGCTTGACTTTACCTTTTTGAGTATCAGAATTTACAAAATCTGCAGGAACAAAATAATATAAGAGTACTGTGCTAAATGTACTCAAAGACTGGAGACTTTGCCTACTGCCTGCTCACTCCCTTCATCCCATTCCTGGTTTTCCTAAGCAGCAATTCAACAGATACTCAGCATAGACCTTCAAAGACTCAGGAGATCGCAAAGGAATAAATCGACAGGATGAAGCATGAAGCCAACATATTCTCTTCCCACCAGCATCCACACACAGCTCATCAAAACACACCACCAGCTGCCTCCTCACAAAGCACTTACAATCAGAGGAATATTCTGCCTGTGACGTCTGCACAGCTGCCCCGTCTGCTGACTGTGGCGTAGATGAATTATTATCTGATTGTGCTTTGCGCACCAGTGCTGCAAGGGGATGATCAGGGTCTACTACCTTCAAAGGCTGAAAATATTTTGAAAATAGAAAAAAAGATTAAAACTGAAAGTACATCTTTAAAGAACAGTAGCATCAACATTTTTGGGAAAGCAAATTTATCTATGTTAATAGACGTCAATAATTCTGTGCAAACACTGAAGTTACTGTTTTTATAGCTCTCACATCAGAATCAACATATTTGAAAATTAGTGAAAAACAAGACAAAAACCATTTTCATATAAACAGAAATGAATGACATGAAAAAGAAGTGGTTATTACTGTTAGCCAATGACTGCCATGGCTGGATAAGGCACAGAACCTGCCTTGTCTAAATATCAGACAGCACCACAGCCATTCCTCTGAAAGCCTCATATATGTATAACCCTCTCTCACTCCCATTACTCCATCACTGCTCAGTCTCAAAAAATAAAAACAACTAACACATCTAGCAAAATTTACATTTAATGAGTAGTAAATTCTGGTGAAATATTATTTGCTGGAACTGTTATTTCATGTCAACATTTCATCTACTTAAATCTAAGAAGAAAAAAATTTCTCTCTCAGCTTATATACAGAAGGCATTAAATACCTTAATCTCTTTGCTTCAACACAGGTTCTGTAGGATAAATCCTTGAGTGGTGCCCTCAATACCAGAGGGCATCAGAAACAGAAATATAATTCCTTGGAAATGGAAAAATATTAATTTGTGTACTAGAGAAAAGGTAACTCAAAAGTTTACAAAAAAAGACTTAAATTATAGTCTGAAAAGAATCCCCGACCTCTGTCAATAAAACCCTGAGCACCGGCATATTAGAATTTTTGTGTCCATGAATCAGGTGTTCTACAAGATAAAAAGGTAATTTTAATAGTGTCAAGTACCTTCATGAGTTCTTCAAGCCTACTGCATTTTTTAGATGCAAAAAGACTTGGATGAAGATAATTTCCATCATCGTCATCATCATCATCATCATCTTCCTCAGATTTGACTCTCGAATCTAAACAAAAGCAATGTCTGAATTTTATTTGGGTTTGCTATGAATTTGCTTTAGGAGAGAATGATGATACAGGACAAGCATGAATTCTTCAGAAAGTATCATTCATATAAATCAGCATAGTCACAAAAGCATAGATCCAAGATACTGCCCAACATCAATAACACTAAACCCTAAATGGACAGGCCAACCTTCTGTTGGACTTGAGCTATATGACTGTTTCTAAAACTTCCACATCATAGCAGCTCCTGTAGCTGAAAGTTCCCACAAACAATATATTTTTTTAAAAAATCTCCAATTATACAAAATTTTGAATCATCACATCAATGTCAGCTGCAGTGGAATCCCAGATAAATGTGGCTATTTTAACAAAAAGACCAACATCTGTTTCACTGATTCCCATCCTGAAGCCACCAATTGCCAAGCAACAACTCACGTTTTTTCTCATCAGCTTTACTTTCCGAAGGAGCCGCATAGCGTCCTTCTTTCATGGCCTTCTGGATGAACTTGTAGTAGGGATTGAGGTAGTGATCAAACCGCAGAAAATCAAACTGGGAGTTGCGTGCCTGCTTGGCTTTCAGCATGATCTCAAACTGGGCTCCCTGCTTGCACACAAAGTTTGCAGTTCGCTCAATGATTGCGTGCATTTTTGCCGTTGGTGGCTGTGGGAGTAAAATAACACATATTTGTATTTTCATAAGCAGCTTGTACAGTGTTAGAACTCCAAAGGGAATCAGAAAGAACAGTAGTTCCCTGTTTTTCTTGGCTTACTTTAGCAACTTAAGTTTCATAATCACTTAAAACTAGTGAAATCACATCAGCCCTAAAAAATAACCAAAACAGTCCCAGTCCTCCTCAGCTGCTCATTCAGTTCCTTTTGCAAGATCCTCTTCTACCAGCACAGCTGTTTCTGCATTGAACACCAAACTGAAGAGTGCAACAGATCCTGGATGACCTTGGTATTACAGTATCTCAAGGTGCTCTGAAGACTCAGCATGTATGGTTTCCTTCCCAAAAGCTGTCCTTAATTCTGTTCTCTCTGAATGTGCAAATACTGTTCCCTAACTAGAAATTTCTTACTTTGTATTTGCTTGGGAAGAACATGTTGCCTCTCAAGGCTAACATACAAACTACAATTCCCACGTCCATGCCCCTGAAGAGTCATTGAACACCTCAGCAATAAAGCAAAAGGTAAAATTAATAAAGTTCAGCAGCATCCACACATTTTCACTCCAGAAATCCCTAGGGAGCAGTGCACTATCAAACTCAAGATGTGAAGACGAGTGCTGTTAAAGAATGAATGAACTTCATTATTCACTGCTTTTAATTTCACACTCAGCTTTTTTGTCTTGTGCTCGGTATATGGTAAAAACACATAATCTGTGTGCCTATAAGGACTGAAGTGTCACATTAATGATTTGGTTTAGCTTTGCGTTTTTACTGCATAGAGTCACAGCTATGTTGCAAACCTCAAAAAATGTTTCTCAGAAGACTGTAAGCACTTGAGACAGTGGTGCTCCACATAGGGAAAGAAGTCTGAATATTATCAAACAGCCCAATTTTAAAAGCTGTTTTCTGCCGACTGGATCCCTTACCAGGACATGTTCAATATGGAAAATAACTAGTTGTTTCAAGTTTTATTTGTCCTTCTAAAACCCCAGCAAAGATTATTTTAATGAGAGACAATGACATTCTTAACAAACCGGTAACTTATTGTGCACTATCAGTTCCACATCAAGTATCAAGTTTTTCTGTTTCTATCTCTCCTCACAAGTTATTAAGCGAAAATTTCCTCCAACAGCACACTTCAAGAGCATCCAAAGTGTTCTCTAAGTGCCCTGGTGAGGAACAATCATCTTTGCCCATAATCAGTTTTAAGCAGTGGAAGACCTTTGGCCTGCTTGTCACAGTTCTTCTATTGTAAGTTCCAGAATGACATTGCTGATGCAATTGGAGCTGTCCTACACTGAATATTCCATAGTCCTGGACATTTTTTTTTTTTTTACTGCCTGACTTGTCTTCATCGAATATTTCCACTTTGCATTGATCTGTATTACAGGAGATATAAAATATCTGTCTTTACTGAACTGCACCTTGCAGACTGGGAGCAAAGTCTCCATGTCAGTAAGCTGATTCTCAAATTTCTTAAATTTAAATAGAATAAATATCTTCCATGGTAAAGCTGAATGACTCGAATAGAACACCAACAACAAATCAAGGCTTACAAAAAAAAAAATTCTCACAATTCCCAATCCAAGGTTAAGTATTCATTGCTTTCAGAGCTGCTGTCTAGACATTTTGTTTGTGGGCTTTATTTTTTTTTTAATCAAAACCAAATACGCCTGCATTTGCTTTCTGCTCATTGGAATATATGGAATTCAACAGCTGACTGAGAAATTACTTCAGTAAGCCCCACACTGCACTATGCAACGTAAATAGGAAATATATCCTAAATTGCAGAACAAGACTCAAGCCAAGCAGCTATCTAAACCAACACTCTTTTACCAGCAGTTACATTTTGGAAACAGTATCAAAATGCAAAATAAGAAGCTTTTCTCTGAAAACTCAAGGTTCTTTAAATAAAAGCTAATGAAGCAAAAAAAGTTACACAAATACTCTGTGCTTACTATTATTCTAACAGAGTGTCCTGAATCTTCACTGGCTAAGGTTATCAAGTTGAGAATATCAAGCTGAGCCCTCATATAAATTAACAGTTTCATGACCACAGGTATAGAAGAAAGATTTTACAGCATCTTTTATGAAACTTGAAATACGTTGAAAACCCTTATAGTTAGACCTGGACTCAAGCAGGTATCTGTTCAGCTCCCTTCAAGAAAAATAAACAAGTCCAATTATGTCTACAGAACACTTAGCAAATACCTTACATCTCAGCAAGTATCCATTCCAAGAACTGCCTTTTCTCTGCATTAGCTAAAATAATATCACAAGTGACACCAAATGCACTTAGCATAAGCAAAGCAATCATTTCAGTGTGAAAAAGAAGATTCAAAGGGGCTCATAGAAGTCAAGAGCTCGAGGCAGAACATTTGAAATTAAGTTACTATTTTAGAATAATTTAAAATGTACCACACTAAAGTTAATGGGAAAAAAACCTAACCCAACCACCAAACAGAGCACCATCAACTGGTCAAAAGCTGGCAAAAGCGTAGGCTGCATTACATGTACACATACCAGTTCCACATCAGAAGGTACATTCAGTCCTGGAGGGGCAACAAAAGGTTCTTCATTTTCCTCCGTATTTTCTGTCTGAGCTGTTTCTACAAGAAATGACACAATAAAGTATTTAGAAAAAAAACACCAAAGTACACAAATGTTAAAAAAACTTGAAATAAAGTATTTCTAAAAGGAAGTGCAATCAAAGAATTCATCAAATACAGCTATGTAAGCAGCATTTATACTGAAGACATTTAAATATGGTTAAAAAGAATAATTTGTATTACATGCCATTATTTGCTATAGCAGAAATGTTCCACTGAAAATACTTTGCTTTACAGATTTTTATAATAATTGAAGTAAAAAGTTTACTTTTTAAAGTAACTTATAGCATTACATATCCTACTAGCCTTAGGGGAAATTGCACTCCCCTTTTCCCTTGACAGATTAGATGGCACCAAATGCAGGAACACCTGAGCACAGGAGCTGTGGAAACAGCAGAACAACCTCAACACGAATGAGATGTCGCAGTGATTACTGAGGACAAACCATGCAACAAAGGGAATTCACTTGTTTGGTTACTTTCTGGTGGGTTGGTTTTTGTTTTTTTTTAAATGAACTCAAATAGTTTAACTCCACAAAGGTACAGAGAAATTTTAGCAGCAAAGAAAGGAGGAAAGAGCAGCAGACAAAGAAGAACAGAGTGTTTCTTTTGGCAGCAGCTCCAGCTAACAATATTTGGTTACAGAGTCTTAAACAAATGAATTAAACTCCAGAAAAGACAATCAATTCTGCTTCAGTACAAAAGAGCAGAGGAAAAACCCTTTCCCACCCATTGTACAGTGCAAGTAACACAGACACTGACTGTCATTACACAACCTCCCAGACACAGCAAAAAACACTAAAGAAGCTTTAGCATCTAAAATGATCTTGCATTGCAACACAACAACTTGGGGGAAAAAAGTACATTTCACACCACAGTAACCCACCAAGATGTAGTTAGGAACTTAAATTAAACGATTCTCACTTTACTAAGACATAGTTTAACAACATTTGAAACCCTCCTTAAGAATGTATGATAAAAATACGAAGTTATTAGAATTACAGATGACAACACGACAACTGAATTCTGTATTTTTTAGGTCATGGAGCAGGGCACAAAACTATGTGTCTTCAACTGTGTTGAAGACAGACTCATCTATAATAATTAAGATGACAAAATCTAAACTTGAAAATATACATTCTTGTTAATTACTATTTTATGCTTACAATGGTATTTTCCGTCTTCACTGAGAAACACGGTGTTAGCAGACAGCCAATGTAAGGAACTACTATTTTTTTTCTGAATAAGAATCTGCATGACGACAGAATTAAATTCCCTGACTACTGCAGTATTGACTGTGCCATAGCAGGAGAACGTTTTTAAGCTCATCAAGAACAAACTCTGTGAAAACTCAGTAACAGAGTACCATAAAGACTCTGATGAAATGCTTTCAGAATTTTTAACTGCATTTTAATAACATATATTTTAAACCCTCAACTGCAAGACAGAGAAATGCTATGTCTTCCCTCTCTATTAACCCGTTATTTTTACCCCTTACCTCTTTGTTTTGCAGGCTGATGTTCCTCCTCTTCAGTGGGTTCTGAAGGGTCATAATAATCACTGCCATAACGGAATCCCACTGCATTATAGGTACCATCCTCTGCCAAAGCTTCACTGAGTCTTTTATATTCCTCCTCTTGAACAAAAATGCAATTACCAACATTAGAACATATTCAGAAGCTAATTTATTAAAAAAGAAGTAATATTTCTTACTTTAGTTTTTAAATAAGAAGTTTTCTCCTGATCATTTCAGCTTTCATTAAAAACTGAATAGAAAAATACAGCATGTACACATGCTGACTATTTATTTCTTCTTGAAGAGATACAGGCTGTGGATTAAGACATTCTAATGCAATTATGCATACAAAAGCACAGAATTTCCTTTAAACAACACTAAAAATGAAGCAGAATGTGTTTATTTTGGGGGGTCTGAAATCCCAGTCTGCCCTCAGAATCTGGGCAATTTCTGTGTGGATCTACAGTTAAACTATCCTGAGGTCCTCTCACACACGCAAAGACTCCCGCTTTTCGAATCCACTGGGTACTGTCAAGATAACATCAGAAAAAGAGAGTATAAAATTAGGAGTAAATTTAGTTTCATAATAATTTATTTAAACGTGCTTTTTTAATAACCATGTTATTCCTTGAGCAATACCTTGCCTTGCCTCCTCCTCAAGCAAGTCCGTATGCAAGGCTAAATACCTCTCTTCATCACAGAGGGCTTCTATTCTAGCCTCCTCTTCGGACAATTGATAGTCTCTGTTCCAGGTGGAATATTCAGCATCATATTCAGAAAGGTCATGCAGGTGACCACGCCCATCATACCTGCAGAATGAAACAGCTGGTCAATGCAAAGAACTTAGGGCTTGGGTTTATGCGACTACTTAAATACTTACCCAATAAAAATGAAAAAAAAAAACCAACAAACTTATACGTTAATGCATACTCCCTTTTAGAAGTTACAATTAATTTTGCTAATCACTTGTCACCAACTATCGAAAATTTGTTTAATAGTCTAAATTCCTCTCAAAGAAACTAATAAATTATTACAATTAAAGGCAAAGGTATCCTTTAATAGTTTAAGTGGGATCCATTTCCCTAACAGCTCTTACCGTACGTGCTTCAACCAACCAATCAATGTCACTTGCAAAATACGTTTTTCTGGAAAGTCAAATAGCTTACATTCACACAAACCCGAGTACATAAATACCTATCCGTAAGAACCAAACGGTCGAAATTTCCTCGCTTCTTTCTGCTAGTCCCGAACTCTCAGGAGAAATCTTCACCATAGAAACTTGCGTCCATTGGAGGTAAAATCATGGCTAGGCTCGGCCCCTAGCCATTTGGCTGAGGAAATAAGTTCTGGGTTATGTGATAGAGAGACACACATACATAGGAACAGTAACATAAACATGCAATTTAAGGAGGTTCACCGCAAAATCGGCAAAGATCAATGATGTACAGTTCCTTTCTACTAAGAAATCACTTTATTTGCAGGAAAAGCACTGCATTGGGATAATATTTATGCATCAGTAAGAGAAACTGATTGGAAAATAAAGCGACAGTAAACTCGACTCCGCTGAGGTGTCTTCCCACACACAGCTCTTGACTTGTGCCAACTTGCTAGACCAAAAACAAAGAAAGTAAATATTCTTACAGCAAAAAGCAAATGAAATATAAGTCTGGTTAATCAAGCTCTGTCCA
This sequence comes from Oxylabes madagascariensis, assembly GCA_013400675.1. Taxonomy (NCBI): domain Eukaryota; kingdom Metazoa; phylum Chordata; class Aves; order Passeriformes; family Timaliidae; genus Oxylabes; species Oxylabes madagascariensis. The sequence goes on along the minus strand of VYZR01108833.1, from coordinate 8,984 downwards.
CAAGCAAACTTGAACCCATGTCTTCTCATAGCAATGTGCTTTTCTCAAAATGGTGAAAATGAAGACTTCCTGTTGCTGGAGATAAAAGGAATCTAAGCTTCCAAAGGAGTTTATAAGATTAGCACATGCAAGTTGCCTTGACTTGCAAATGTACGTTATTTGGTATTTCAGTATGTGTGTACAGACATGCACATACTTAGTGTTTGCTCCCTACAATTTCTGTAACACCTGTGAAACGGGCTCTGCTGCACAGCACCCCAAAACCAGCCTCTACCTACAGATGAGATCAGTCACAGAAATGATTTGGATTAGAAGAGTGCAACACAACACTTTGTTGTGTAAGAAATGAAACATAGCTAAAAATATTTATGGCTGTTTTGTCCTGCCTCCGTGTCTACTCCAATTTAACAAATTTACTTCAATGATAACCATCCTTAATGTTGTAAACACCAAAACAGTGCAAGGGCATTTCTTTTTTCTCCAGTCCTATGGAAGGAAATCAAAAGACCTTCCCTTACTGACATTTTTCCAAGACAAATACTTTAAGGTCAAAATAAGAAAATTCTGTCCAGCACCAAAGCAGTAAGGAAACTGAGGGAACAAATACATAGAGTATGTTATGCGACCCTTTTCAAACTAAAATCCATCTTTCCCACTGAGGTTTTCAGGGTCAGCCACAACTCTTAAATTATTCTTTCAGTGCTCCACTCAAACATAACCAACCTGATCTCTCATCATCCCTCTGTCCAACAAAATATTCAGGTAACCCTTTCTGAATGAATTTATTTCCAAATCCCACCCTGCAGTGTTGAAACAACTCAAGAGACCAAAAGGAACACCAAAGCAGATTCTATTACTCTCTCTGGCCACAAACCTGGACCTATGGCACAACAACCAAAAGAAGGCATCCCTGATATAAAATTTCAAGAGCAAGCACCCAAAATCAAATCCATTCTGTCTAATACAGTAAATCATAGCACCAGGAATAGTAAAGAGGCCAAGAATTGCTTTTGGGGTGCCCCATCAACAGCCTGCAGCCAGATAATGTAGGAGAAATAGGAAATCCCCATTTCCTTTAAGGTGGATAAACACCTTTGCACTCCCCACACTGCCCCGTTGTCACCTATAGAACATACAATGTGCCTAATAAGTACTCCCACGCAACCAGGCTCCCTTGGATTCCAAGTGAAAAGAGAGGATGTTTGCGGTTTGCACTGAAAAGGAACAGATCATTGCCACTCTCCACCCTGTCGATTCTGCCTTGACAAGTGGAGCAGAAAGACCATCACAGGCTGACTGCCAGAGGAGAGGAACCTCCCGGCGCTGCCGGAGCGGGAAGCACCAGGTTCCCGCAGGCGGGGCGGGGGGAGCCCTGCAGCGATACCGGAGCATCCTCGGAGCGCTGTGCCGGAGGGAGCAGCCTCCAGCCCCGCCGCGGAGCGTCCCGACGGGCCTGCCAGAGCGAGCCCTCTGCTCAACCCCCGCCCTCTGCCCACAGCACAAGGGGGGGGAACAGAAAGAGGCTATCACAGGAGATCTCGCAGCACAGTCTAGGGGTTGTGTTACACCGACCTATCGATCATGATCTTGGGGTCTCCCATCCAAGGAATAAGGTGTCGCCCCTGCTCCTGGTACTGAGCCTTCTCATCATCCCGAAACAGCTTGCAGGCATAGCCGAACACCAGCAGCTCCACACGGCTACTCCCGCCTCCACCTCCACCTCCTCCGGGGGGCCCGGGCACCGCTCCCCCGCCTGACAACAACATTAGAGGCGGCGGGCCTGCTTCTTCTGCAGTCCGTCGAGACCCTCCGAGCCCTCCGTACATCACCGGGGGGCGCAGCGAGGCGGAGGCAGCTCGCAGGAGCACCGACTGTCCGAGCAGCGAGTCCCCGCACGGCCAGGCCCGCGCTAAAGCCCCCGGCTCCACAGCACCACAGCCGCCATCACCCGAAACAAAATGGCAACTTTTCCGGTTCCGCTGGCGGCGTAGGGGCAGGGACGGGCTGACTTTTGGCGGCAGCAGATTCGAGGCAAGTTCCGGCAGCCCGAGTGCTAACTCCGAGGATAACGCGACTCCGCGGTGCCGGGGTGGGCACTACGGGTTCGGTGACAATGGCCCAGGCCCGGCGGGGCGGTGGAGCCACGGGCGCGGCCGTGACGAAAGTGTGGCACGGCGGAGGCCGGGGCGGTGTCGCCGGGCGCTCTGTGGCGGCCCGAGGTGGGGCGGGGAGCGGCGTGTGAGGAGCGTCCTTCCCGGCCGAAACGAGCTCGAGGAGCTTATGAACACAAGCGAAACGTGGGCCCGCGTGTGCCGGTGTCCGCCAGGCTGCCTTGGAGCCCCCCGGGGAGGCGGAGGGGCCTCAGGAGAGCGCAGGGAGGTGCGGCACAAAGCGGGGATCCGCCTCAGGCTGCACCCGGGAAGCTCGAGGGGAAAGCCTAGGAGCCAGGGTGGGAATCCCAGAATCAGTTCGGCTGGGAAAAGACCTCTGAGACCATCGAGTCCAATCCATGATCGAATACCACCTTGTCAGCCAGACCAGGGCACCGAGTGCCAAGTCCAGTCTTTCCTTGAAAGGAGAAAGAGAGGACTTGGGGCACTGAGTAAAAAATTTCGAAGAAAGTTTATAAACCAGAGAATTTTTTGCTAAAATTGTGTGATCTGGGCTGAAATTTTCAATGTTGTGTACTTCGGGGTTATTACTTTCATCACTCTTGAAGAAGTACGAAGAAACGCGTTGTTTTGCAAATTTTGTAATAAAATTCTGTAAGGAAGCACATGATATTATGTGATTCAAAGTGGGAATTATTCCATATCCTTAGATTCTGAGTGCCCATAAATGATGGCAAAGCTGCTGGATTGTGTGAAAAATTCTTGGCATCATTCTACAGACAGGGCTAAAATATGTAAAATAGTGAGGGAAGAAATGCAGGAGTGCTGTAAGAGTGGTGGATAGTTTGTATCGGCATTTAGAAATACATCCTACCATGTGAACTTCTCAGAGGACACCAAGTGTACCGGCGGGAACACCCTTGATCTTTGTGGAACAATTTAATACCAATTGGAAAACACGTGGAGTAAAAAAAAAAAAAAAAAAAGAGAGAAAAACATAAAAAGAACAAAACAAAACGAAATGTTTTTGATGGGGAGTATGAGAAAACAATCTGTTGTTATGATTTTGTGACTTCCCTAAGTCCTCTGGTAATGCAAATTATTCAACAGGAGGATAGTACAGCATGAAAAGGGCTCTGTGCAGTAGAACTGGGAAGAAACATAAGCAGACTGCATACAGATCTTCCATATATTTAAGAAAGTTTGTCATAGTCATTGGAATAAAAAAGCACATGGGGACACCCCATGAGGGACACCCTTCCCTCAAACAAACAAACAAAAAAACAACCCAAAAAATGCACAGCAAATACCAGGAAATTAACTCAATTTTCATAATTTTATTGCTCATTTAAAGGATCCTGTGTCTCTCCGCAGAGCTCTCTTAGCTATTTGGGTAGGTCCCATACGAACATATGTCCCTATAATGAATTACTTCATTGTTTGATTTTTTCCATTAAATGTAAATGTAAGGACAGAATCAACTGTGTTTTCAAACAAATTAGCATTCATATGGTGAATGTTTTCATGATTATGCTTCAATGTATGCATCTGTAGAGTCAAATTTCAGCTTAAAATTTTTAAAACACCAGATAAAAGTTCCCCAGCTAGGAAGAAGTAGCTTATTAGTCAGACATGGCTCTTTTGATTTTGGATGAATAGAAGTGAATTTCGTCCTTAACATGTTATTTTAGTAATGTCCTGTAATTAAATACTTCTTCATGTTTGAGCAATAAAAAAGCCTTTGCTAAAAAGGCAGAATCTCTCTCCTGCCAATGTAATGTAAAAAGCTTCTGTTGTTGAGGAACAGTTCCTTTTAAAATTATTCTTCCTTCTCTCTCTGAAAGCCTCCTTTTTACTGTCAGCTGGCTATGGGAGTGGTGGTCATTATACACCAACCCCCAATACAGAGCTTTTGGACAGAAGTGAGAGGAGTGGCCGATACCCCTGGGTGTGGGGCAGCCCTTCAGAAGGATCTCAACAGGTCAGAGAGATGGGCAGGGAGGAATTCTACAAATGCAGATGCAGGGTCCTGCATCTGGGGAGGAACAACCCCGGGCACCAGCACAGACTGGGGATGACCTGTTGGAGAGCAACTCTGCAGAGTAGGACCTGGGGATGCTTGCCCCTTCCAAGGGGATCCATTTGGTGATTCTGTGGTAAGGGGGTTCACATGTTCCATGCTGGAGCTGATTCTTATGGCTTGGGACCTGATCTCATGCAAATGCTGGTGTCCAGCACTCACCACGTTGCTGAAAGTGGCCCTGTCTGTCCAGTGGTCTACAGTAATCTACCCCCTTCTCTCCGTGGGAATCTGTAGGCCAAAATATCTCTCTTCAAAATACTTTTAACATTCTTTTACTGACCCTAGGTGTTTGCCATTGAAAAAGAGTGGAATACTCAGTAGCTATTTTGCAACTACTCTGTTTCTGGATAGTTTCAAATATACGAAATTGAAGGTTCCCCTGGAATTTCCAGCAGTGTCTGCTAGAGGGGTGAATGCTGCAAAGCAGCACCATCCCTGTCATGATCTATAAAGATTCAGGCAGGACCTGGTCAGTCAGACACTCCCTGGTTAGTGCTCTCTATCACAAGATTACCTGCTGCAGGGTTGCTGTGAATTCTGCCAGGCATCAGTTGGAAACTTGTTGTTTGAGGGAATGAAAGCAAAACAAAACATATTTGCATAATCCCAGTTTGGATCAGGAGTATAATGTGGAGATGTGCACAGCCAGGATTGCAGGTGTGACATGAAATGGGCTGAGCTTTTTGATTTTTAGTGTATGTACTTATGAGGTTTCAATTGCAATTATGTAGTGTTTTCATGGAAAAAGAAGTATTGTGTCCTAAACAGTATTTTTGTAAGGATCAGCAGATGGAAACTGAAGCAAGACATATGCCAGTTTGGAAAGATTGAACACATAAAAACTGCTGCATAAATCTGTATTTCTTAGTCCTTAAATGCCTTTGTGCTAAACTTAAGAATCTTTTTGGAAGATTAACTTTGGCAAAGTATGTGTTAAGCTTTAGTCAAATGTAAATAATTGCACTAAGTCAAAGAGTGATACTTATCCATTAAGCCATTTGATTAGACCTTCTGGGTAGCTGGCTCAGGAAGGAGTGTGTCTGCCTCCAAGAAAGCCGGAGAGGTGTTAGGCAGCTGTGTGATTCTGAGTGGAAAGCATGTTTCATATTAGATTTGAGTAAAGTGTGAGTGGAAATCGTGATGGGCCCAAAGACAATATTGTGTGTATGAAAGTAGCTAATCAATGTGCATTTTGGGGAGGCTAAGCAATGTACATATTGCATGCCATGCAGAAATAGTGTGAGCACAGCTACCAGGCTAATAACCTGCTGTGAAAACATCTTGAAGATGATGGGAACATTGCGGCTTCACACTTGTGTAAGCTAATGCAGTCCCCAAAACAGGATCCTTCCCCCTCGGCTGTTAATGGTGAAGAGGAACCGTACTGTTCCAGAGACTCCTTTTCCCTTTACGAGTGGCAGTAATTGAATGGCAGGCATTCAGAAGACACAGAAGGAATTTTTACAGGTTTATGTGTGATCCAGAGCATTTGTTAAGCTCTTAACTTCTGCTGGTGTTGTGTTCAGGCTGACTCAGAGTATACAGACCACTCACCTTTGAAATAGGGCATAACCTCTGCTACCTCCGCACAGCCTTTGATTTGACTTTCATGTCCATGGATCCAAACACATCAAATATATCACTGAACACCATTCACTGATGATTTGTTGGGCTGCATTCTCAAAGTTGTACTCAAGAAGCCAACAGCGTAAATGTAATAAAGGATCTTAAGGTGTCCACTGGGGCAATCCAAATGCTTCCATACTCACACAGAGCAGATAAGGTGCTGTACCAACACCCATGGTTTCATTTTTATAAAAATGTAATTTTTGTGCTCTGAGCTACTCTTTATTGTCTTCAGTGGTGATAGCAAATAGCTCTGAGTAGCAAATAAATTTTAAATTTAGTAGAATAATTCTCATTTATCCTCATTTTTAGGAGCAGTTGGAGTGACACAGGCAGTGAGCTGTTAGTCTTCCTTTTGACACTTAGGCTTTTATCAAGTTCTCTTGGCAAGTAACAACTACAGGGAGGCCGAATTTATTAAAGCAAACAATGGTTATAAATGCATTCCCAGAGGTGTGTGGTATGTGTAAATTAGTTCCCTGCTGTGTGTATCTCTTTTCTATCTCTTTTGAATCAGAGAAATGCAGGAGCTCTAAGAATTATATAAGTTTTCATGGTCATCAAGGAGGTTAGAAAGAAATTACTTTTCCTGTTATGTGTAATCACTTCAAATGAGAAACGCGGTCATTTCAACATTGACCCCTTAAATAGTGAGTGTGGAAGAGAGATAGGAAATATGCTGTTTTGTGGGCATGGGAAAAGGAAAGTGGGGGTTCATGAGCCTGTATTGAAAGAGCCAGGATGCTGAACTGCACCTTCATCTGCATGGGGAGAAAGATTTCTGTGTAGTGTTCTTGCTATAACCCAGTGATAGATACAGTCCATTAAATAAACAAATAAAAAAAAAATACAAAAAAAATTTGAACTGTTTCATTGTTTAGACCTTTAGATTCATATTGTGTTCAATAGCAGATGGAAGGGAAAGAGAGGCACTAAAACTGGGTACAGCAGCTCAACAAGGACTAACTTGATCAAGAAGTGTACAACCCTTCAGCCCACATCAGTTATGATTTTTCTTTTTTTTTCTCTGAGATATATGAACCAATTTTGTCTCCAAAACTACTATACTAAGTTTCCCTAAACCCTCTAAGTCCTGCTCCTTTTATATTTGTGAACAAAACTCTCTCATAATGCTGGAACTGTGTAGCTGAAAAACCCTTAGTGAATGCAGTTCTCTTTGCTTCAGCTGCCTTGGAGAGGACATCAGACAAGGATATGGTTTAGTTGTAACACCACCAAGGCTCAGTCCCCGTGCTGTGAGAGTTAAAGTCTTCCTTCCTTTCCTCTTCCCCACTCAAGGGCAGGGAGGGAAATCACATCCCTGTTTCTGTCATGTCCTAGGCAGCTGGCAGAGCTTGGGATGGACCCAGGTTTCCTAATGCCAAGCGTGGTATTCTCCCTGCTGTGCTGCATCTTGCATAGGATGTGGTGGGAGCAGGCCCTTGGTTTGCTCCACGCAGTTGTTGACTCTGCAATCAACTCAGGGAATGGAACACACTTGCTGAATTTGCGTATATGTTTTTTTCAGTCTTCTGATGCCTGTGTAATAAAAACTCAATAAAATTTTAATGCTAAAAAAAAAAACCCAGACAACAAACCAACCCTTTCATCATTATCTCATTGCAGACAGGTCACGCCGAGGTGTCACTAGCTCAGAATCTAAACAGCATCTAACCAGCAGAAGTCATTCTTCAAACATGAATCCCAGAATGAGCCACTGCATTATGTAACATTTATGAATTATTCATTAGCTCCAGTTTAGCATTCATCCTGCCCCTTAAGCTAAAGCCAGCCCTGTATTTGCAGGTAAAAAAATAAGTTTTCATTACAGTAGATAATAGTGCAAATTGTTACTTTATTCTTAGCTAGCAATATTGTTACCATGATAAAGTTACATACAGATAGAAATTGTACCACTTCATACTTTGAGGTCCTCTGACACATAATATCCATTCTTGTAAAGTTATTTTAGGTATGTACATGTATGTGTGTTTTTATATGTATTTACGCAGTAATACAGAGCAGAAACTCTACCTTTGGACCTCGAGTAATACCAGAGAGGCAAAATAACAGGACTGTGCAAATAACAATATATTCAAGTAGTCAGTATCATGTTATATTTTGGGCTGTGCGCTAAGCAATCCTTCATATCTGCTTCTCTTTCTTTCTCCATTAATTTTTCAGCATGACTTTTCCTTGTGAAGCACACACAATGCATTCAGCATCTCCTTTTTTCAGCTGCAAATGTTATAAATTATATTCCTTGATTTTTCCCTTTGTTTGTGCGCAGCAGTTGAATACATTGATTCCCAAGGACAATAACCTACAGTGGTTAGCTCTGTCTGGAACAGTGACTGTATAAATCAATACAATTGACTGGTGATATTACTTATTTCAGCATTTTTTCAAGCCCACTGTTACAGCTTTCATTCAATTACATATTATTTAGTCCCCCATAGTTATGTAAGACAGCAGGAACATGGGTTATGTAACCTAAAGACAAGTTCTTTTTACTTTCAAAGTAATTATAGCTTTCCTCCTGCAGTGAAAGGGTCAAATCCTCCCCAGGTCCATTCAGCTGACTACAGAAGGCATGAAAGACTGGATTGCATTTGGATGGCAGCTCTCTGAATGTTGGTCCACTGATTTAAACAGAGATTTTCCAATTTTGGTGTGTTTCATCAGTCTATGGGACCAAAGGACAATAAAACTAACTCTCTGCAGTTTGCCCATCTTGTCTGGGTAGCCCATGTCCCTGTCCTCAGACCTCCAGAAAACTTTTAAAAGTCCTTGAAAAAAGATTTGAGAGCAGGCCTGAGAGATCAGCTCCCTTAGAACCTAGGACTGGATGTCCCCAGGGCCTGTGCAGGCTATCCAAATCCAAATTCAGGATTTCTGAAGAGAGCTGGAAAATGGTGAAGATCAGATGGAGTTGTGCATGCATGAGACGTAAAATTTAACATTAAAGAGTCTTGACGTATGAAACAGCCGGAACATCTTTTCATGAAAATTCGGNTTTTTTTTTTTTTTTTCCTTCTTGATCCTTTATCATTGTGCTAAGCCTAACTTTAACATGGGAAAACTACAGAGAAGTCACAGTGTATTACTGTAAATTTAGTCCTGTACTTTGCACTTGAGATGAAATCTGTGTCACTAAGGGCATT
>VYZR01108827.1:0-12379 GCA_013400675.1 Oxylabes madagascariensis | reverse complement strand
CAGTGGGAAGGCCAGCAGGCATGGCAGGCACACAAAGGCTGGTTTTAAAAGCTTAAGAGTGCCTTTTCTCAGTCTCCCTTTGAAGAGGGAGGTCCTCAACATTCAGGGTGGATGAGCTGCCCCAATGTCAATGCACTTGCTGAAACTACTGCTTTACTTAAAACTGGGCAGTGTATATTGATTTAGCAAGATTTTAAAAAGGTAAGCCATTTTTGAGTTTTTAAGTTTGCAAAATTACCTGACTTAGCACATGAAAACCATTTCCAAGTAAATTGGGGCCACTCCAACCCCAGAGAAGTGGTGGGCTTTCTCACTAGGTGCTGCTGCTTCAGGAGCAGTGAATTTGTTCTCCTTGGTCTACAGAGGAGGTTGCCTGCTTTCTGAGCTCCTTCTTGGCTACACCACTACTCTGCCCAACTTTAGCACCTGGTACTTTCCAGNTGTTCAACTGAATCATGGACAAAGAAACCTGTTCAACTGCAAGTTAATGGGCTTGCCTGGAGAATAAGTCACAGCGGATTTTTGCCAATTGAAACGACAGTGACAACCTCTGTAATACAACACTTTGGTGTAAGACTGCTTTGGGTTCTGGTTTGTACTAGACTTCCTCACAGCTGCCTCTCTAATAGCTCCTTCAGCAGTCAAACAGGCCACTCCCAAGGCACCTGACGGCAGTCCCATCTACTCTGACATTATGTGACATTATTATGTGACATCTACAGCTTTCTGGCATTCATCATTGGCATCATTCATTCTGGCGTCGTTCCTGTGGTATTAGTGCACTTCGTAAATTATATAACCTAAATATTTAGCTTACCCCCTTAATTTCATTTACTGTTTTTTTTCATTTTCCATGGAGACAGTTCCAACGGTTACAACATGGAAAGAGAGATCCTACACTTTGCCCTGGAAGTGTTGAGAACCATGACAATATACAAGAAGGAGCTGTGCTGGGTGAGATCTGAGGTCCACCTGCACCAGCAGCAGCCAGGAGATGCATGGGGAAGTGTACAGGGACAGAGCAAGCACACATATCCAGCTTCCAGCACTGTCTGAATCGGAGATTTGGTAAATGGCTCCTCCTTGCTGAGTTAATGGAGTTAATGGATGGATTTAAAAGGTTACTTCATGATTAACCTCTCCAACATCCTGCTGAACTCAGATAAACAGAATTGAGCTGCAAGGAGGTCCACAGCTATCGTGCACAGGGTAGAACAGTTTTCTTTTGTTGTCCACCCACTACCTAAACTTGGTATTTCAAAATTCTCACACTGGAAGAAGTAGTAACAACCATCTCCACCTCTATCATGCTGTTCATGATCTTATTGACCTGTATCATGCTTCCCTTCTGCTCCATTACCTCACCTGCAGGTTGAGGAGGCCACTTCTGCACTCTCACTGTCCCTGCTGACCTCCCCAGACCTCCCACAGTTTCGCTACCTCTTTTTGGAGCTGTGAGGATCAGACCTGTGTACCACACACAAATTGTAGAAATACCATGGACCTGTACAGTAGCACAATGATATTTTTTTTGTTTCCTATTTTCCTCCTACTTCCTGGCATTTGCCTTTCTGTTGTGACCACTGATGAAAAAGTTGAGCTGACGTTTTCATTACACTTACAAATTTTACATCAGATAGAAATCTTACAGAAACAAACATATCACGCACTCCCGTAACATCTGCCACTGCCTGTGTTACGTAAGAGTTTCGCTGTCCAGAAATGCTACTTGACATGCACAGCAAGAGTGTTTTTGTTGCTCCGTAATTTCAGGAACATACTAAAGAAAGCGAAGCCTTCCCTTACACCTCTCAGATCTTTCTTCTTTCTGAGGTTTTGAGACTTTCTCCATTGCAGATGCCAGGGAGACTAATGAAACACAGAGCTGGAAAATGTAGCTAACCACCTGCCTGCATTTCAAGTTGTCTACTGCTGCGGATGACCCAAGATGCCACAATACAAAGCCAAGGATGTTTTGGAAGTTACACAGAGAAGCTAGGACAACAGAGGATCAAACCACAGACAGATGCTGGCTGTGCGTACCTCCCAGTGCACAGGGACACAAAGCCCTTTCTCACCAGCTTAGATATTTGAGATGGGTTTATGCTTATGTGGCATGGTGAGACATTAAAATAAGGCTGCTGTGCCACGCAGCAGCACAACAGAAAGATTTCTGAGACATGGGCATTATCTCCCTCATCCCTCTCAAATCTAATCACTTTCTCCAGAGATGGTATCGGAACCTCCTTTGTGTCCTTCCAATCTCTAATCTCTTCTAAGGGGTCTGTATCGCCCTGACTTGATTTTGCTTCCCTATCACATGGATGTGTGTGTATTTCTATAAAAAATCTATCTCCTGTGAAATGTCAGCTCAGAAGATAAAGCACAAAAAGCAGCTGGCAAAAGGAGACTGTGACCAGGATTAGAGCAGACTCTCATTCTCCCACAAAAATAAGTTCATCACCCCTACTACTGTCATGATTCTGACTTTTCCCAAACCATCGAAATCTTTTACTTGCCTCAGTACCTCTGGACACAACTGAACCAAGTCCAAAAGAGAGTTTTCAATTACAGAAGAAGGATTCAGGTAAACCCAATCTTAAAAGCAATTTGAGACCCTGAAAAATCATGTACTATTTCCATAGCTTATCAATGCTTTAAGATAGCCAGAGAACCATGGCAGATATCCTAACAGACTTCCTGTAAATGTGTGAACATATGTATGTAACAAGGAAAAGCAAAATAAAAGTATATCCATTTTGTGATATTTCCTAGCTGCTATAGGAAGTAATAAAAAAGCAGTGGGCACAATATGCAACCTTCCATGAAAGCATCATTTTTTTTCATGCTAGACAAAGCTTTGGTGATTTTAAGAATAATAAAACCCCTCCCTCTGTTAGGGCAATATTTTGTTAGATGCATAGGGAATGACAGATTGGAAGAAACAATTTAAAATCACATTTTGCCAAGTAATTTAGAAGAATGTGTATAGCAGCGTCTGCCATGAGTGGACAGATAGAAGAGAGCCCAAGGAAGCTGTTCTGTAACTGAACAGGGTGACCACATCATCAGTGGCACTGCTGTGACAAAGCAGGTATCAAAGCTCTTGCTCTTGCTGTAGGCTACGTGTGCCTGTGTGTGTATGTGCTTTAATCCAGAACATAAACCAGCTATAATCTACTTAAGAGCTGGGTTTTAATGTTCTGCTGATGAGACTCACAAGCCCTGTTTACGATCATGTTCTGTTGTTTTACTTTTTCATTTATCACGTGTGACTATTGATGAACATTTTATTCTGGCTCCAGTTCTAGAAATTGCAGTGGTGTCAAAAAAGGCCCACAGAACATGAAACAATGACACCACAGCCACTGGACTGATCCTTTTCATCACTGCTTTTTCCCAGCTCTGATTCTCCATCACCTTGCACTTGGAGGTGATTTTAGAATCCCTGGAATGACAATGCCAAATACTACCGAAACCACTGACAATGCCAATAGTACCACTACCAAAAAGGGCTGCACAGTTTTGCACAGATAGAAATGGCTTGCAGGAAGGGAACAGTCTGAAATGTGCCACTACCACTGTCTCCTTAGATTTTCAGGTATCCAGTGAGCAGCATTTCAGATATCTGCTTTTTATGTACTGAATACAAAGAAGCAAAGGAGCATCGAACACAACACAATCCAATACCACATGAGCCAAGTAGAAAGCCTTGAAGCATAAAAGGGTCCAATTAAACATGAGGTTTGACTGCCATAAAAATAAACTGCATCAAACAACTTCCTTTATCAGAGAAAATACAGAAAGACTCAAATAGGCTACTTAAAATGATTTTCCAAGATCCTATGACTCGTAAAAGACATTGTATTCTACCCAGGGACAGCATCAATTAGACATGAGCTGAACATTGTGGGTATCTCACAGAAAATGACATAAACACTTAGAAGCCAGCAAGCTGTGCATCGATTTTAGTCTCAGCTTTCTTGCAGGTCTGTCACAGCCCAGATGATCAGGAAATTAAAGACATCAGGCTTGAATGTACGGAGAAAAATCATGTCAGATGCCTGAGATAACAAAGAATTACAGAAACTTTTATGTTGGAAAAGATCTCTAAGATCATCGAGTCCATGTATTAACCAAGCACTGCCAGGACTACCACTAAACCATGTCTCCAAGTGCCACATCCACATGCATACTGAATGCTTTCAGGCATTGTGACTCCTCTGTTTCCCTGGGCAGCCTGCTCCAATGCCTGACCACCCTTTCTATAAAGAAATTTCTTTTTAACATCCAGTCTAAATCTCCCCTGACACAACTTGAGGTCACTTCCTCTCATCCTGTCACTTGTTACTCAGGAGAAGTGATCTGCACCTGGCTGCAATCTCCTTCCAGGTAGTTTCAGAGAGCAATAAGGTCTCCCCTTAGCCTCCTTTTCCCCAGGATAAACAACCCCAGCTCCCTCAGCCAGTCTTCATAGGACATGCACTCCCTACATCAGGTCCATTGCCCTTCTCTGGACATACTCCAGCACATCAATGTCCTTGTAGTGAGTGACCCAGAACTGGACACAGGATTCAAGGTGTGGCCCCAATCTCGAGCCCTGGGAACACCAGTAGTGACCAGCTGCCAGCTGGATGTAACTCCATTCACCATCACTCGCTAGGTCTGGCCATCCAGCTGTTTTTTTTACCAAGTGAACAGTGAACCAGTCCAAGCCATAAGAAGCCAATTTCTCAAGGAGAATGCTGTGGGAGAAACAGGAACTCTTGGGGGCTGGCACTCCTTACCCTGCTTACCACAGTCCCTGCCTGCTGGGCCCAGTCACGCTGGCAGAAAGCTGCAGGCAGGCAGCACTCCCCTTAGCTTCCCTCTGCTGCCCCCTGCACCATCCAGACTGGACTGTGAACCAGCCTGGGCTAAAGCCAGCCTGCAGGGGAGGGTGGTTTGGTCTGGGACATGAGCTGTGGTGCAGCATTCGGCAGAGATGCTTGCAATGGAGTGGAGAGCCCAGGGAGTGTGTGGGAGTAGCACTGGCTACTTGGAAATTGCTTCTGAAGCCCAGAGAGGGCAGTCATGTCTAAGAAAACAGACTGAATCATTGCTAATTTTTCCCTCTGTTTACAGAAACTGCAGAAGCATTGCCAGGCACCACAGGGACTGGCAACAGTGACGGGGCAGTCTGTGGGCTGCAGTGGGTAAAACGCCTGCCTGCCCCAGCACTTGTAGCATGGGAGCTTAAAAACCCTGCTGTTGAGGTTAACAGGGTTAATCCTTCCTTTTCTTAAGCTGTTTATTCATCCCAGTGACCCTGCTGGGCCTGGCAGGATAACAGGGCCGGTGAAAGACCTGCTCAGCACTAAGACATCTTCTTTGCACTGGGAAACATCAGCTTACTCTTCAAATTAAGCAAGCCATGTGAAATGCCTTTGTTGAAAGATCCTCAACAAGTTATCCTAAAAACTGTTATGCAAATTTAAAAAGGTTCTGCTCTTCCAAAAGCACATGATACAGGCCTCAGAGATTTGCTGCAAACACTGTAATCACAAGCACATTTTAATTTGGCAAAACACTGCAGCACTGGTAGGTTGTAGTGTCTATTAATTCGGTTAGCTGGGTCACTGAGAAGTGGTCAGTAACTCAGGCAAAAATGCACATACAGCCAGGATTTTATGTGTCCTGAAATACAGGTTAAATACAGGATACTAATAAAGGATAAGATTTAGATAATTATTTTGGGAAAATCCCTAAAGATTTCAACTAAATCAAAAGCTAAAGTGGTTCCAAAATACAGAATAATTCTGCTTTAGCAATGAAGCAGAATCTAAATCAGCATATTTTTCCAGACACTATAAATCACTGTGTTTTGAGAATATAGTATGTGAGGATGCTCAGTGGCTACCTACTACTACAAGGAATTATTTAATCAAACCAATGAAACATCATCAGTCAATCATCAGCCATTCTTTCACCACATTTTAGAATACACACACTGAATACAGCTAAACCAGAGGTTGTCTTTCTTACTGAGAATGATTTATATCAAAATCCTAGATGTAGTATCATTCAAGTCCTGATAAACTGTCATAGCAGACAGTGACAACTCTCCCAATTGCAATTTTAGGTATTTTATAAAGGCTTGGTTTGGCTTTTTGTTTTGTGTCATCCTTACTGATCCTTTGCGGGGGGGGTTTGTTTTAGTTATGATCTTAGGGGCTCGCATACACAGACAGATTTCCAGCCACTCTTCACTGGAGTTGATTTGTTCTGGTTGTAGGTGTACAGATGTCCCTAACATCTAGGTAATCTACTGCTGAAGTGATACACACCAACGAGAAACAGGTGTCATTACTGAAGGACTTCCAGTTTGGAATCTCAGACACCTGTGTAAACCTCTCATACAGATAAGCTGCGAGCAAAGCTGACAGCTGCAGAAAGAGGAAACAGAGGTTAAGACTCTTAAAGGGAATAAAGTTTGTGCAGTAACAGAAATAAGTGGTCTGTCACATCTGAACTGCTCAGCTTTGTACTTGAAGACTTTGGCCCTGTGGCATTTTCTTGATTGTATCTGTGATTTTGTGCTTATTTTATCAATTTCCTTTGAGTTACAAAAGGTAAGTACCTAGACAAGACCAATACCATCACAACTGTTATTTAAAATATTAAAAAAGCCCAAACAGTTCCACAAAGGATATTCCTCAATACACACTGAAGACTGATTACCTTTTTTCCCTCTTCTACCTTTCTCATTCAGAATGTTTCCAATAATCTTCCTCCTAAAACCAGAAAAATAGTACCCCTTCTTACAGGAATAGAAGTGTCAGGGATCTGTGCCAAAGAATGAATTACAGCTGTCAGCACATCATGCATCGTTTTAAAATTCAATGAATTCTAACAATGTCCTGTGCTGTGCATTGTTAGCTTCACTGACTGAAATAAAAAGCCGTCCTTGTGAAAAACAGGTGTAATGCATGAGAACCAGAACAGAAAAATGAAGAACCTGTTTAGGCACCAGTCTTAACATATTACTTCTACAGGTGTGAAAATTTACAAAATATACAATTGTACTTGCTAATTGTTTAAATGTCATACTATTACTATATGAGTATACCTGTAAAAAATTGAGTTGTCAAGTTTTCATAAGGAAAAAAATTCCTTAGCAGCTAGCATTAAGATGCACCAAAGTTACTCCACAACTGAGAAAAATCACAGTATTTTTATGAGCAAAACAGAGGTTATGCTTTGCCCTCCATGCTACTCAATCAATAATTCCAGCTTTTTATCCCCTTTAACGATTTTTCCCTGGTGGTTATGAAACACAGCCCTGACACAGCTTGCTTTGGAAAGACTGCATTTTGTACCCGTGGAGGAAGCTGAATTTAAAATCACAGGAAAATGTCTCTGTGAGAGCACACTCTTCCTGCCCCTGGTACCCCAAACAGGGTTCCCTGAGCAGCCCTACTCCCATGGCTGGCCAGGATGCAGTCTGGGAAAAGTCTGGCATCAATCCCCGTTCCAGCACATAGATTCTGGATGGACACAGTTCTGGGGATAGGCGCCCAGCTTTGCCACCTAAAAATGAGGGATCTGGTCCAAGCCAGCCACCTACGGACTCTGTATACAGAGGGAAAGGAAGAGGCACCTCTGGGGACAAGTCCTGGTACATCCTGCAGACAGGTGCTGCCACAGCGGCACGCTAGTCTGGTCTGCAGCTTGAGCCCTTCACCGGCACACAGGCAACCTCCTCCTCACATTTCAGCCGCATTTCTCACACGGGCTCCTTGTATCAGTCTCTTACCTCATCAAGGTCTTGCACAGAATACTCAATGATGCTAAAACAACACCACATGGATGAAAGAAGTACTCAGGATAGGGAGGGGTGCATCAAATATTAGTTATTCTGTTGACTGGAAACTGTCAACAAGTTACATCTGAAAATTTGAGACACCACTCCTGAGGAGACTTCACACACTCCACTTAGGACCATGTCTAAAGCCAGCGTTTAAGAAATACAACCAGATACTTATTAATTTAAATATATTAAGTTGCAACATGAAAATCCATCACTACCTGAAGTTTATTTCCTCTTATTTCCATTTGCATCACCCTCACACAACTCATGAATCAAAAACTAGCTAACAGGGATGCTTTGGAGTAGGAAGAGTGGGAAAGCAGAAGACGTAAGGGTGATTCATTGCAAAAGCAAAAGATTAGGAAGCCACTGGTGTTGGAAGAAACCAAATTAGTGTGATTTCAAGCAGAAAGGAAAAAGGAAGAAAGCAGGCAGGGTGACGGGCAAAATTATTTTAAGGAATCACCTTTTTGTTGAGATGGAAAGACAGATGGTTTGAAGTGTGAGACATGAATTGTGAAAGACCTGAGAACCAGCTTTGTTAAATGTAAGGATTGCCTCTGTGAGTTATATAAATCTGTTCATCCAAGAGAAGTGCAGCAACACAGAGATTGCATGTCACTCACAGAGGTACATATAAAAGGACACACACTACCCCCAAAAAATCTTGCACATAACATTGCTCAACTTCTTCACTTTTAGGGTCTTAAACAGCATTTATTTTCCCACGTGCAGTGAAGCCAAGAGCAACATTTGATAGTGCAGTGCCCTTCTCCCATGATGTTGTTAGTGCAGGCTCTTTCTTTCCATTACACAGGTGTGAGAAACTGTGCAGAGCCCAGCAGAGAGCACAATCCCCTTGGAGCAGACAGATCTTTGGTTTCCTGGATGTATGCCAGCTGGGCCAGGGGCTAGTGAAAGAAACAGTGAGGATGATAAGCTCAATGTTCCCTTCAACATTCCCATGGCAACTTGTTAATGGGTATCAATGGATCGAGTCTGCATATTCAGCCACCAATACTAACATCACAGGGTGGGCTGTTTTGGCTAGGAAGATTCAACAGTTCATCCCAGCCACACAGCAGGATACGGACACCTTCAAAAAACACCAGGGCTCATGTAGAGCCTCTGGTTTTAGCCAATGCAAACTCACAATCTAAGAAGACAAAATTCGTGTAATGGAGATTGCAAAGATGTCTGCTGTTCTAAGGAGAGACAAGATATTCCCAGCCAGGGGCTGAACTATTTAAATGCCCAACCACTAAGTCAAGGCACTAAGCCCAAGAGGAGGCAAGCACTACCAGTATTACTGGA
The DNA here is from genome assembly GCA_013400675.1 of Oxylabes madagascariensis. NCBI lineage: Eukaryota > Metazoa > Chordata > Aves > Passeriformes > Timaliidae > Oxylabes > Oxylabes madagascariensis. The sequence goes on along the minus strand of VYZR01108827.1, from coordinate 3,216 downwards.
GTTCCTGTTCACAGAAGTACTCATCAAGCTCCTGCAAAGACGCTTAGGGAAAAGTAAGAAATAAGATCAGGCCTTTCATCAAATTAATAGCCCAGAAAACACTGAAAAAAATCAAACTGGATTCCAGAAATGGCCCCCAAGATGGCCAAGTTGGCACTGGGAAGCTGGGCTGTGTCCTAGAACTTTCTTTTCCTTTTTTTTCCCTAACATGTAAGACCTCTGGAGCATTTACTGAGGCATGAAAACCAGTCTTTATATTTACAGTCATAGAATTATTGTAAACCTATTCTTAAATATTTCCACATATTATATGCTGCTTCTTGTAAAATTATCTCCAAAGGCAATCATTATGGAAATAAAAGTTCTAGAGGAAAACAGCTGGTGCTCTTATGTTTATCCGAAAGCTATGTTTGTTTTTTCCTAGGCAAAACCAAAGCATTATGAAACTGTAAATGATTCCCAAGACATTTTGAACTGATTTTTTTGAAACTCAGACTAGTGCACTAGAAAAGGAGTAACAAAATAATACAAAAGTGGTAAAACTAAAACTTAAATTTTACTTTTCTAATGAAGTTATTACTCCAGAATGTCCTACAACCAACAATTAAACACTTGGTGTATGATTACAGTGATAACTACTCAATCTGTCTTGGGGGTATTCTTCTACTCTCTTGTGATAAAAACGTTCACTAAATACCTGCTGCATACACAGCATCAGTGTAAAGAAGACTTGAGAAGTTTGTGTTGAGTAGAAGCTATTATTTTCAAGAACCTCCCTAGAAGACAAAAGTAAATTAAAATGAGAAGCTCTTAATTACAGAGTAGATGGGAGTGTTGTAAAACATGAGATACAGAGATGTGGAAAGGAGATTTGTCCTGCAGAAGAACTGATGTCCTAGCAAAGGGAAGATATCAGCCCAATGAGAAGAAACCAGCAGATCTTCTAATTTTCTCCCTTTTGCAAGGTGAGGCTCATTCCTGTCTTGCTCTAGGGTTTAATTTGCAATTACTCCCTTTGCACTTGATACTATAACCATTAATAGCACGATATGTACTTGTGAAGTCTACAACCACTACTGGATTAGTAATTTATTTTCTGATTCTTTATTCCAAGTCTATATGTAATATGCATGTGCAATTGAAATCCATGTATTAATATGCATCAAAAAATGAATTCTCTAAGGAATCTTTGTGGAACAAAAGCTGTGGATGGGTTTTCAAGAGAGGAGAGAAAATGGATCAGAACAGAAGGAAAATCACAAAAAAAAACTCCAAACCAAAACTCCACAACAGCTTTTAAGGGGAATCTTGACCACAACACTGTGAATAAGATAAATAAATAATAATTAAGCATGGAAATAAATAATAAAGCATGTAAATGCTTTAAAATAGACTAAAACACATGGGAATGGAAACTTCTATATAGAATTTTCACATTACATCAAGGAATATAATACATCAAGGAGTCTCTTTCCTCAAGCATGACTGTCAGCTGATTTCTGCTGTATTAGGAACACTGCTCCAGGTAAAACCATCTAGTAGCAGGGCAAAATAATACAGTTACAAACATGAAATTCCATGAGGGAATCATAGGCAAACATCTCTTTCAAACATCTCTCCAAAATGCCAGCAATAAAAACCATGGTTAAACACATCTTCATCTTTGGCTAGTGATGCAAACACCAGAACTGTCAAAGGATACTAAGTCAAAATACCCTAATCATAGTTAAATAATCGGATTGATAAATTTAGATTTCAGATTTTAAGCCTTCTTGGCACATTATGTAATTTTTTTCCTCTGGGCACTAAGTCTTATCAAATAAAACATCCTTATACCTTTAATTATGAGACTGATATTTCAGCTAATTATGGAATATTTATTCTTACTGAATAAAATCGTGTTGTCAAGTAATGACTGAATACGGATGCCAGAAAGGGGAAAACTCTTAAAATAGAATAAAATGGCAGCCATAATGGAAGTCAGGAAGAAAAACTTAGCTTTTTGGCACTTTCCCTCCCCAACTTTCACTTCTTTTCTAAGTGGAACTCCTAAAAGCCACATTCAGTCACTTATTTTTCCCCAATAACTAATCTGCTGTGGGTTTTTCCTGCAGATGACATTGCTTTTAAAAGATCATTTCTAACACAGGTTTCTGGTTAAAAGACAGATTCCACTTCCAGGCTGTTAAAAAGTGAGAAAAATATCTAAAGGAGAGGGCTAGCCTGCCTGGCCATATCTGACAACATTTGACTCCCATTACAGAGAGAATGCCTATGGCTTTATTTCTTATTAATTTGTTTAGTGTTTAGAGAAAGATTTTAGGAAAAGCTTCAACCCTCACTACATTTATTTTTCCCCCTTAAGATACAGTCCTGCCCTGTGTTCAGTTTCCATATGTGAGCTGTGTGAAAGGATTGTAGGAAGATTGTACAGGGCATTTAAGCATATAGACTTAGAAGAGAGTATCTTGGCCATACTGCAGTAGAGAGTAATGGGGATGATAAAAAAAAAATCATGCAAAAATAAGAAAGTAAGAAAATGAAAGAATCTGCAAGGTTCCCATGCCAAAATGTGCAAGTCTGCATGTTAAGGAAACCAGGCNCTTCTTCATATCAGTTCTTTTCAATCAGTAACATTTTCTCTTAAAGATTTACCCAATATGTACCATACTGGATACCTCAATAAAGTTTAAATTGTTTCTTTTTCTCCATCCAATCTGCTGTGTCACCTCACAGTTGTGGGCATCCCTTGCTGTATGATTTTTTGCCCTATAGTTATTACATAGATGGAGCTGCCAATTTAGGCATGGAATGCTGCTGACCATCCACATTTTTGCTCATTTTNAGACTTAGAAGAGAGTATCTTGGCCATACTGCAGTAGAGAGTAATGGGGATGATAAAAAAAAAATCATGCAAAAATAAGAAAGTAAGAAAATGAAAGAATCTGCAAGGTTCCCATGCCAAAATGTGCAAGTCTGCATGTTAAGGAAACCAGGCTCAAGGCACTAAAGAGATTTCAAAAGAGGCCATGCAATATAAATAAAACTTAAAAGCACTTCCTCTTCCTCCAGCTATCATGGCATGAGCATGTCACATCTAAACAAGTTTTCTCAAATGTACCCCATTGCCAATTCTTTATGTGCTGCAGCTCAGCATCACCCTTAGCACACTACTTTTCTTACTACCTAAGTCCCTCACCTGCCATGTACACACAA
>VYZR01108806.1:0-14692 GCA_013400675.1 Oxylabes madagascariensis | reverse complement strand
ATCATAGAATGGTTTGGGTTGGCTAAAGCCCATTTTATCCCACACCCTGCCATGGGCAGGGACACCTTTCATTATCCCAGGGTGCTCCAACCTGGCCTTGGACACTGCCAGAGATCCAGGGGCAGCCACAGCTGCTCTGGGCCAGTCAAGACAGGGAAGTGATTCCAGCTTTGTGAAGCCTTTTAAAAACATCAAAATGTGAGTAAAGATTTAACTACCTCCTTTCCCTCCCGGCCTACACCTCAGAAATCAATCCAAGCATAATCAAAACACATTACTCAATTACAGTCAGTGCCTATTAAGAAGCGACGAGAGATTTTTAAGGGTAAGACCCCCTAAAAATACTGGGAAAGAAAATCAGGGAGCAGAGGAGTGAAAGCGTGCTTGAGGCTTGAGAGATGTGGTGTCAGAGCAGGGAAAGCTTGGAGGGCAGAAGGGCACGGGAGGGTTGGGAGAGGCTGTTTGGGAATGATGGGGACAAGTGGGTTTCATGTGCAGAACTGACAGGGAAGGAGGAGATGGGGGAAGGCAAGACCCCCTTTGGGGCTGGGGTGCTGTTGGATGGGAGCAGGAGGAAACTGAAGGTCAGGCTGAAGGAGCAGAGGCAAAAAGGAGGTGCAGAACAGCAGGGATGTGCTTAAAACAGTGGAAATCTGGCCTGGGACTCCATTAACAGACTCCAGTCCAGCTGTCCAGGCTGAGGAGACTTCCCAAGAAAACTGGTGAGGTGTGAGAGGAGTCTGAAAGTACCAGGTTGGATATCTGAGGTTGTGTTGAAGGTTCCTTGTGCACATGGCTCAGGGATTAAATAAATTATCAGTGATTTACATGCAGGATGTGGTCACTGGTAATGTACCAAGGACATGATAAAGATGAAACTTCTGATTTCCTGATCTTGTCTTCAAGAGAAACCTGAATTCCTGTGAAATGGCTTAATTTAGGCTGGGCTCTGCTGAGGAGCCTGGTCCCTGGAGGGTAAAAACCTCAAGGGGAGTGTCCCTGCATTACTGGGGGTTAATAGCAGATGGGCACTGGTGGCAGAAGGAATGTTTGGGATTTTTTGGGAATGTCCCAAAGGTGTGGAGGAAGGTAGGCTGGCTCCTGTACAATAATGGGATGTGCATTTGTTTTTTAGGGGACTTTTGAGTCCTGGTGCAGACTTGTGGCAGCTTTCTGCTGTAACTAGCCTTACTATTTGGCATCTGGCCTAACTTCTGGCCTGGTAATCTCCAGTGCCAAAACCTTCAGCTGGTTTTGGGAGTGGCTGGATGAAATCTCTGCTCATAGGGTGTGCACGTATTAATTCTGACATGTCATGGAGAGCTACTCAAACACAGCTCCTGCCACTACTCCAGGGTGTATTTAACACTACTCCTGCTGTGGTGACCACAGGCGAGTAGAAACATTAATTTCTGGAACACTGACAAGTTTAGTGTATTTATTTTTTACAAAATTTAAACAAAATCCTCTCGGAGAGGGGAAGAGGCAGCATATAAATTCTACTTGAGAAAGTGTCATTTTCTTCAATAAAATGAATGTATTTAACTTAAATCCAGTTAACACAAACTTAATTAGTCTGGGTCATGTTTATTGTCCCGATTTAGTTTGGGATGTTTCCGTTTTTATAACACCAGTCAGTTTTTCAGCCATCAGATGTGGAGACAGTTCCTGGTGTCCTGCAAGGAGCACTCAGAGGAGCTCTTGACAAAAAAGATTTCCTGGTGTCAGATAGATTTTACCCGTTGGATTCTCTCCTCTGTGTTATGTAATCCCAAGGAAGGATCCTTGGAGAGAAACTGCTCTGGCAAGGGAGAAATGGAGAAGTTTTTGGGATGGAATCCAATACCTGTCTTGCAGTAAAAACAATGAAACTGATCTTTGGACTTTTCTATTGAATTTTCATTATTAACATATGTGTATGTTAATACACATTTAATGTGTATTACCAGACACATTTAACTTTAATGTGTAACTTTAACTCTGTGTGCATATTTGGTGAAGACAAAGTTATTGAAGAATGAACTGAGCTACTCCTACCTTGTATTTCTTTTAATCTTTTTATGTTAATGTTAGTTTTCAGCCGAAGTCTCCTGGCTCTGATATCAGGTTTAGGATATCTTTGCTCTCTCTTCTTTCTGGAGGCACCATCTGCACAGCAGGAGTTTCAAATGAACAGTGTCACAGCCAAACAGCTTCTTTTGTGACTCAAAACCTTCTGTGAAAACAATATTTTATAGGTGAAGTCCGTACAAAGGGGTTGGAAACACGAATAAATAAATTCATAATGCATGGAAAAAATGGGATTTGTGGACAGGAAGAGTTGTAATCCTGTTAATCCATCCAATAGCTGCATTGCTTGTTAAAAAGACAGGAAATAAATCACCGCTAGTGATGGAAGCATGAAGCAAAAGTGCTTCTCTCTCCCGTTCTCACTTACCCTATAAAGCTCTTTCCTATTTTTGTGAGTTCGGTTGAGTTTTCTCTGTGCAAGCCTTCCATCTATCAGTCTTCTTTGTTCAGTGGGAATCAGCAGCATTAAATAGTATTAATCTTTTTAAATCATAATCTGTGGGATGTTCTGCTGGCAGGAGGGTGCAAAAGTACCCTTGGAGTGTCTGGAAGGTGCCCCTGCCCACAGCAGGGGTTGGAATGAGATGAGCTCTAAGGTCCCTTCCAGCCCAAACCATTCTGGGATTCTCTGGCTACCGCTGGTACATAGAGATGGAAAATAAAGAACTTTGTAACTGATGCAATGTAGGATAATAGCTGGTTTGGGGTTTTTTGGGGGGTGCAAAATTGAAATAAACTTAAAGATTTCTGTGCTGAAGTAAAAATGGCTTGTTAATTAACTTTTACAACTTTCCCAGTCAGGCCCAGGGGCTGCTGTGGTGTTCTCACTGAAGTTTGAAAAGGCTCTTTTGAGCTCTGTTACTGAAGCTTTACTTCAGCCTTTCAGTGGCATCTCACTGACTCCTAGAGAGTCATTTCTGCAAGAAAGGCAGAGAAAATAACAGGCTCCAAGAGTGGGGCAAGGAAAGGAACAAAACCAGTAGTCCTTAGAAGAATGGGGGCAAGCAGGAATATTTGGAGTTAAATTATTTGAATGTAGATACAGAGAAAATGATGAGGAATTTCAAGTTGCTGGTGAAATTTTAGTTCAGATCCTCATATAAATTGTCATCATTTTTTCCTTGTTCTTTGTTTTCTAAAAATGCTGCCTCCAAGCGAGGGTAAAAACTCAATAGCTTGGTAACACAAGGACAAGGGACAGATGCAGCATCAATGTCCCACTTTTTTTCGTGTGTTTATTTATGTGGAACAGACCCAGCAGCTGGGAAAAAGGAATTGAGGTTGGGAGCAGGTTTGATCTTGAAATTTCATCTTAAAAATCTTCACGTTCCTGAAAGGTCTTATCCAAGGAGAGGAGAATGATAAAATCCAACTCAACTGTGCCAGGCCCAGAGCGTGAGAGCACTTTAATAGGATTGAGTAAATCCAAGAGTCCATAGGCTGAAATACTCATGTGTTAATTGCTCAAGAAGTGTCAGTGAAATAAAACCTGGAGTAGTGTTTGGATTTTTGGAACCTGCAAAGCTGGAGAAAGGGCTGGATTTGCACTGTAAAGTATTCACTGTACCACCAGCATAGACAAATATTTGCTTATGCTTGAATAATTCTTCAGGAAAGCATTTAAGCAGATATTTGACTTCAGCAAACAGAGTTAGTCACACTTGCAGCTGAATCAGAGCCAGAACTGGTTTTAACTCGAAGTGAAGTCTTTCTTCCCTGGCTTTTCTCCTGGTTGGAGGGGGCTGTGAGATGGGATTTGGGACTGGGCATGGGAGGGAGGCTGTGGGCTGATATTCACCCTTCCAAGATGTTCCAAACTACCAGAGGTGATTCCTGAGCTGGAATCAGGGTTTATTTTTGTGGTTAAGCCCCAGCTTCAGGCTGCGGTCCAGCCTAGCAGGTGTGCCCTGGATGTGCCCCACCAGTGAGAGGAGCTCAGGGCCTGGGCATGGGAGGGAGGCTGTGAGCTGATCTTCAGCCTTCCAGGATGTTCCAAACTACCAGAGGTGATCCCTGAGCTCCTGAGCCGAATGCTGGCATGAAAGTTTGTTTTTCTGGTTCAGCCCCAGGTGAGAGTGTTTTCCAGCATGTGTGACCCACCAGTGAGAGGGGCTCAGGGCCTGGGTGTGGGGGGGAGCTTGTGGGATGAGATTCATCTTCCCAGGGTGTCCTGAGCTGCCAGAGGTGATCCCTGAGCTGGGATTAGGGTTTGGTTTTGTGGTTAAACCTCAGGTGAGGGTGTCTTCCAGCAGATGTGTTCTGGGTGTGCACCCCCAGGGAGAGGGGCTCAGGACCTGCTAATCAGAAGTAACCCCCTGAGATATTTCATGGAATTCATGGATATGGGTGTTGCAAAGCATTGTGAGGCAGAACAGAGTTGAGGTTTTTTGGTGTGTGTCTGTTCTGTGGTTAAATACTCTTTTAGAAGCTTTTTGCTCATGCTGGCATTTCAAGAGAGTTGTTTGGGTGACAAAAATCAAACACTGGGGATGCAGAGTTTTTAATGAACTGTAGCTTTAACTAAGGAATGCTGTCAGACTCTAAAGCAAATTCTTCTCCTTTTTGGCTTCTGTGAGAGGCCTTTTCCTGCTGTTTTACTGGCATTTCTGATTTATTATGGCACCAGTTCTCCAGAATAAGCATTTGCACTCCCTATTTTATGTCTACAAACTTTGATAGTTCAGCTGATCAGTCATAATGATGAACCTTATAAAAAAACACTCCACTATAATTTTTTGCTGTGTTAAAGCAATTCAGTTGCATCAACCTTTAAAAAATAAATACTGTTAAAGATTTATCACAATTGTAGGGTGCAAAGAGCAAGGCAAAATGCAAAAAACCACTAAGCAAAATGGGTGACTCCTGATACTTGAACGAGTTCAGGCTTGTTATGTAAATAATAGCACAGCTATAAATGGGTATTTAATTCCTTTTTAAATGCTGAGTTACTCATCCAGCCACAGCAGTTTCTCAGGAATCATTGTTTTTGACAAATAAATAGCAAATATTTGTTTACGTGTCTAATGAATTAATAATGCTCACTTAGTGATTCCTGTTGAGGTTTGTCAGGGCTTCTGACCCACTGTAGGAGCAGAGAGTGCCAAGTGTTTGCCTCCAGGTTGTTTTCAGATTTGCTGCTGGTGGAGATCACTCAGAGAAGTCACTGCTGGTGGCAGTTTGGGTGGTGTGGGCACTTTCATAGTCCATGTTTCCCGTGGAATTGGGTGTGGATGCAGCAGTTCTGGTGCGAGGGAGCCAACGACTCTGGCTTGTGGCAAACCTGGCACAAAATTTAGATTTTCTGTTTTTAATTATTTTTTTCTTCTTTTTTTTTTCCCCCATTGAGTTCTTACAAGTAGTCAAGAAAGATGTGGAACTGTTGGAATGAGTCCAGAGGGGGCCTTGGAGATGCTCCAAGGGCAGGAGCCCCTCTGCTCTGGAGCCAGGCTGGGAGAGCTGGGGGTGTTCACCTGGAGAGGAGAAGGCTCCAGGGAGACCTCAGAGCCCCTTCCAGGGCCTAAAGGGGCTCCAGGAGAGCTGGAGAGGGTCTTGGGACAAGGGATGGAGGGACAGGACACAGGGAATGGCTTCCCACTGCCAGAGGGCAGGGATGGATGAGATATTGGGAAGAAATTCCTGTCTGGGAAGGCCCTAAGCACAAGGTGCCCAGAGAATGGTTATTTTTTTTTGGCCAAGGTCATGTTCCCCCCTGCTCCAGCTTCTAATGAATGCAAAGTTTTAAATCCTGTAATAACACCAGATCTGAAAGTAAATAATTATTGGAAGTTGCTGTCATATTATTGTTCCTCTAAATATATTTAAAGTGCTTGGATGTCATAATTCATATTTAGATTGGCTTTGTTTTTTATTTACCTTTATCCTCCCTTAAAATTTAAAATTAGAATATGTTTCAGAAAAATACTGAGTCTTGTAGACATTTTGTGTGACTTTACAGATCTTGCTTCTCTCATCAGTTCATAGTTATTCCTTGCCCTTTCTAGAGTTCAACCTTATTTCTTAGAGGCTGTCAGCCTTTTGGCACTTTGTGATAAATTGTGATTTGTTCTGAGCTATTTCCAAGTTAGCAGAATCATTTAAACTTAATAGTCTCATTTTCTGTAGTTTATACTCCTGGCTTTTGGGGGTTTTATTTGTTTGGTTGGGTTTTTTTGTTTAGTTTGTGGTTTGGGTTTTGTTGTGGTGGTTTGTGGGGTTTTGTTTGTTTGTTTGGTTTTGGTTTGGTTTTTTTTGTTTGTTTGGTTTGGTTTGGGTTTTTTTGGTTTGGGTTTTTTTTGTTTGTTGTTTTGGTTTTTTTTTGGGGGGAGGGGGTGTTTCTGCTACAAATGGAAGTAAAAACCAGGATTTTTCTTCTCTTGTAGTCCAGTTGCATAGAGAGCTGCTTATTCTGGGAGCAACAGTGTTGCTATCCTTGTGGTTTAACTTGACATTTCATCAAAATCAAAAATAAATCTGTCAAGATTCCATCCTAAAAATCTCTCAGGAGCAGACTCCACTCAAGGGTGTCAGCTGAGCTCTGAATAACTTTCTAAAATAGAACATCACGATTGGAGAGCTGGATTTATTTTGTTTTTCAAGGTTGCAAAATCAAACATCAGAGGCCTCAGAAGTGAGTTTGTGCACTTCTTTTTAGGTCTGATAGCACCTAAAATCTGCCTTTGGATGGGATTTGTTATTTTCCTTAGACTGACCTGAAGACACCAAGAGTCTCCTGAACTTCTGGGATTTGAGGTTTAGAAGGTTGGAGACGAATAACACTGCTTCAACTGGACAAGCAGCTGAGCCCAGTTCCTTCAGGACCTTTTGTTAACAGGGGAAGAAATAGTGGTTAAATACTGAGAAGTTCCCATCCCCAGAATTCCCATGAGGTTTGATAATGATGATTAATTGGAATCTATTTGGGTAATGTGGAAACAGCCTTGATTTCCAAGTAGTCAGCAGGAATACATCATGGTGAAAATCATTTTGGGGTTTTTTTTTTTTGAAAGTGCTGTTGCAAATTCCAGAATGACTTTGTATTTGGGTGACAGTAACAAAATGAGCATTTTGGGAAGGAAAAGGGAGGGAAAAGGCCCCTTTGAGCAATTATGGGCTCCTCTCACATGGGAATAACAGTTCCTTTGGGCAGAGTCTGGAATTCTCCTTTGAGCTGTCTCTAACTTCCCGTTTTGCCATAAATTCCCATTTGAGCTGATGGGGTTGCTCTCCTCTGTGAGGTTGCTCCCAACAATTCCCTGAAAGAAGCTGATAGTGAGGAGAGGGGAGTTGGGTCTCTTCTCCCAGGGAATAGGTGAGAGGAAACAGCCTCAAGTTGTGCTGGGGGAGGTTTAGATCAGATATAAGGGAAAGGTTNTGAGCTGTCTCTAACTTCCCGTTTTGCCATAAATTCCCATTTGAGCTGATGGGGTTGCTCTCCTCTGTGAGGTTGCTCCCAACAATTCCCTGAAAGAAGCTGATAGTGAGGAGAGGGGAGTTGGGTCTCTTCTCCCAGGGAATAGGTGAGAGGAAACAGCCTCAAGTTGTGCTGGGGGAGGTTTAGATCAGATATAAGGGAAAGGTTCTCCATGGAAAGGGTTGTAAAGCACTGGAAAGGGCTGCCCTGGGGCAGTGGTGGAGTCTCCATCCTTGGAAATGTTCAAGGCATGTGTGGATGTGGCATTTGAGGACATCTTAGTGGTGACCATGGTGGTGGCGCTGGTTGGACTTAATGACCTGAATGGTCTCTTCCAACCTTCAGAATTCTGTGACTCCACAATTCCCTGCTGGAATCTGGGAAACAAGCTGGTGAAGGGCAAGGGAAGAGAAGGAGGAGAGAGGAAGAAGGAGGGTTCTTTGCATGGCTTGTGTTGGAGCCCTGGTCACTGAGAATTTTAGGCTTTCTGTGACCCCCAAGAGAACACTGCATTTGACCTGTGGCTGTGGAAGAGGTTTCCAAAACTTGAATGATAGAACTGGGATTAAGGGTGTGTAGTTTGAATAGAAGTGTGTGATACCACATGGTGGAAAACTTAGGGTTTAAGCTTTTAGACTATAGTAATATACTTAAAGCAAGATAGAGGATTTAGGGCATAGGCCAGTCCTTCTCTTTCACCTTCTTCATGGGTCTGGGTGGTATTTTGTAATTGGATAGAAAAGTCCACATTGCAGGCCATGGGTGGTTGGTTATTGGGTTAAAAGTAAAAATAATTTCGGTGTCATTTCTTAATTGGACAGTTGGGCCTTAAAACACCTTGTAGAGAGATAGAGATGGCTCCATTTTTTGATTTGGTAGCTAGAAGTGCTGTAGAACTCACAGCTTGTGAGACTGTAATATTAGATAAGAATTAATAAGCATCTGTGTCTGAACACGAAATACCATCTTGAGCATTTAATCCTGACTCTGGCAAAAAGAAGATAAAAGCAACAGCTTGAATTTCTGGATTCTGTGACCTGGAGCCGCTCTGTCAAGACAAACATTGGTCCAAAATGGGAATGAACAGTCCCATGAGATCTGTGCTGGGGCTTCACTTGTTTCCTGGCCAATATTGAAGTTCTTCCTGGAGCTGCTGCTTGTTGCAGCCTGCACCAACATCCTGCTGCTGCTGGACAGGTTGGGAAGAGTCCAGCCTGAGGGGAGGTGGAGCTGGGAAAGGCCTCTCTCCATCCTTAACCCCCGGATGAGAAATGGAGCAATGTGTTCAGTGTAGAATTTGAAATGATTTTGTTGCTGCCCTTTATTTCTCCAGAATGTTAGTAATAAAATCCAATGAAGTCACCTGCAATCCATGGCTTTTACAAAGGGAAAAGGAGCTGTGCTTGCTGTGAGGGGAGCCTCATAAATCAATGACAGGTTAGAGTCATTGAATTGGGGAAAAACCTCTGATGTCCTGGAGATCCCACCCATGTGAGCTGTCCTGCAAGCAAACTATATATACATGTATTTAATATATATTGTCAACCATCTAGGAACTTTTAATCCTTGAGTAAATATGGGCCCCTCAGTCTGGCTTATTACATTTCCCTACTTGCTCTCCTTCTCCTGTGGAAAAAAACCCACAGGTTTTCCTTGAAAACTCTTGGCACACAGTTGTTTTGCAATTTTGTTTGATTTTTAATAAATGCAGCTATTTTTTTTATACAATAACTTGGTTTATATTGCTGAAAATCTCTTTTCATTCTATGCTCCTGTCGTCGTATTTATCTCAAACTTTTTAAATTTGAAAATATTTTTAAATAATTCAGTTCTGGGCTGAAGAATTGTGCTAATTCTTTTTATTGGAACCATGAGTCAGTGTTTTTTTAACTCTAATATTCTGCACTCCAAGTATGCTCTGGAGTTCAGCCAGACCTGTCCTGTAGATTTTGGTGGGGGTTTTTTTGTTTGTTTGCTTGCTTTTCGGTTGCTTGTTTGTTTGTTTGTTGAGTTTTTCTTGTTTGTTTAATTTTACTTTGTTGGTTGTGGGGGGTTTTTGGTCTGGTGTTGGAGGTGTTTTTCTCGTTTTCCTGGACACAACCCAACAACCTGTGTCCTTAAAGAACGCCATCCTCAGGGATCATTCCCATTTTTCCTAGGCGATGCCTTGGAATCCTGGGTCCCTCTGGCCTTTTGCAGTGAACCCTCATTTTAATCAGTGCAATTTCTCTGCTACAGCTGCTTTTCCAAAGTGCTTGAAAGCAGGAAGGATAACATAAATACTTTATTGCAGGGAAATTATGGAACTCAGACCTGATTCAAGCCAGAACCTTGCGTTTTCTTGGCTTGGAGGGCTGGACATGCACAGTTATCGAGTTAATGAGTACACACATCTTGATTAATGCTAATGGGGTTCTCCTTCCTTATTTATTTTTGTGACTGAAACAATGCCATGCTCTTAGAGACTGTATATCCCCTATGTAGTTACCTGTGAAAGACTTTGTAGTGGCTCAGCTTTGTGCAGGTTGAGTAATAAATGTGTCAAATCCCTCTTTTGCAGCTCTGCCTTGAGTGAAGTTTGACGGAAAATGGTCCAGCAGCTTTGTCTCTGGAAATGGTTCACAGTGGGGACGGCACTTGCTGCTGTCCTGGCATGGGCTCTGGCCCAGAATGATGAAGGTAAGGGTTTGGCTGAGGGGGTGGAGCTGTGGGGAGGGCTGGGATGCCTCTGGAATTTCACTGGAATGGTTTTTTCCCCCCCCACAATTATTACTTGAAGAAATAGTTTGGTAGGAAAAGATGTTTCAAGAAAGAAAAGTCTGTGTATGTTTTGTGTTTCATGGCTTCAGCATCTACTGATGATTGCATTTTCTGAAGCTGTTGATTTACCAGGCAAGATAAAATCTTCAGTTATGATTATTCAGTGTTGGATTCGAGCATCAAAATTGGTTTTTTCTTATTCATTGTGCAAGTTTTACCAGTAAGCTTTACTTTGTTAGTAAATCAGCAGTTGTGGTTGGAACAGGAGTTTGAGAGAATTGTTAATGACCGAAAGCTTGGGAAAAAAATCCACAATGAGGGTTTTCTAGAGAAACAATACTTGAAACATGGCACTAGTAGCTCGTGTCCCTCCTCAGAGCATCTTGGTTGAATTTAATTAAAAGACACCAGAAATGTGTCATGTCAGTGATCTCTGGTAATTAAAAATTACAGCCCTGGGTAACTGATTAGGGTTTATTCTTTTGAACAATTTAACAGCATTGAAGGGCAAAGTCTGTCAGAGTTGTTCCTGAATACTCTGGGGAATAATGAGTGGGATAAGTGAAAACTGAGTGTGGTTTCAGAATGTCTGTAATGAAGTTGCTCATTATTCATTGAAGTTGCTCATTATATATTGGTGGTGCACACCATGTGGGTAGAGCTGTAATTGTACAAATTTATGACTTTGGCATCTGGATTTTGGTTTAAAAACCTCTATTTTGTCAGTTAGGAAGTAAAGTAATTTTGCTTTCATGGGAAGTCTTCAATCCTACTTGAATTATGCTTTGTTTTTTTCCTATCAAGTCAAAAGTCTCTGTTTCTTGCTCTCCTAATCACTCTCCAAATGTCCTTTTATTCCCCTCCACCCCCCAGCCCAACCCCACATTATATTTAATGCCCATAATGTACAAGAAAGCTAATTTAATTTTCTCCATTTTTACACCCTGTCACCATCACTGTCACTCCTGACACTGAAGTGGACGAGCTGCTCATACTTCACATATTTGCTCTGTGCTGGGGTGCAATTAACTGGATTAATCATTTATTGCAGCGGAGGAGTGGGGCCATCAGGCTGGCCGAGGTTGACCTTGGTGGTGGTTTGAGGAGGAAGATGCTGGGTTGGGTTGGGTGGAGGTGAGGCAACAGGATGGCCTCTGGCACGTCCAGCAGCACGGGAGGACAAGGGAGAGCAGTGGGAATATTTGTGGGAAGCAAAGCAGGATCATGGGGCTGTGGGGGGCTGTGGAGAGTCCTCAGGGGAGGCTGGAAAAAGAAAAAATAGCACTTTTCAGTGGGATTTTTATTTGTGCTCATGCTGGCAGCATCATATCTCTCCAAAAAGGCATTTTTGAGGGGAATGAAATGGGGATTTTTGGTTGAGGAGACATTTCTGATGAGGCTTGAGTGATGGTGAAGTGTGCAAGACACAGGTGGCCCAGACAGGACAGGAACAATTTGATCCTCTGAAGGGGAAAAAGGGATCCCTCAGGTTTCCATTTCTGTTCCTTTGTACTCATATGACAAATTCTCATTTCTTTGTCTTTATCCCAAGATTGTTCAGAATCCTTTTTCTTCCGGGTGATTTAGAAGAAGGGAAGGGCCACCTCTCCTTAATGGCAATGTCCTGTGACTGAATAAATACAGCAACTCCCTTATTTCAAAGGGCTCTAAACATCATTTTGGGGTGGATTTTTTTAGCTTGGCTCATGCCGGTTTATTTATCACAGAACACATGCTTGATTTTATCCTTGGTAATGTTCTCTTACATGGCCTGAACAGGGCAGCTTTGTTATAATGAGTATAAATTTGCAGCCTGTAGCCAAAATTCTTGCTGCCTTTTCAGGGGGACAGTTCAGAAATGCTGTTTCTTGGGGAACATGCAGCACTCTGATACAAAGTGAACTGATTTCCTCCCCCACACTGTGTTTGGGAAAGGGTAAATGTAGCTAAAAGCACTTTGGATAAATTTCACAGTGTTGTCACAGAGAAAAAAATGAGCTGGAAATGGATTTAAGCCAAGGTGGGGGACTGGTGACTCAGCAAATGGCGCCCACCTAATGAGGCAATGCTTACAGGAATAATTACTTGGAAATAGGTTTCTTACAGCTAAATAGAAAACTGTTCAGGGCTGGGCCTGGAGGAGTTCTGGTGTGCAGGAACAGAATTTGTAACCTGAAATATGACATAGAAAAGATGTGTTCTTCTGGCAGTTGTCATTTCCAAACAACATTCTCTTAACAGCAGAATAACAAATACAAATAAATAAAAAATCAGCTGTGGCAGAAATTATGGGCTGTTTCTTTGTATCCAGCATGCCAATTCTCCATTTTCCTGGTGGGAGCTGTGGATGTTGACTCAGTTTCTTGTCCCTCTTGCTGGGTTTTGCTTTATTAGCTCATAATTTTCTCTGTTTCTCATGTTTTACTTGACCTCCCGCGTCACCAAATCCTCCCCAGCCACAGCAATTAATGATGTCCCAAAGTAACTTCATCCAGGAGGGCCTTGGTCAGGCTGGCTTTTTCCTAGACTTTAGTAGGAAGTTTGCCCAGGATCCCATCTGCTCCTGATGAAATTCAAGTACTTTCCATCTACTGTAGACTCTTTGTATTCAAACCCAATCCTGTAATTACTAAAAACCCCAATACTTTCTGTTACAGGGCCATGCCATCAGTCCTAATTTACTGCTGATGAGCCCATTCAGTGTTTAATTTCAGTTCTTCCATCCCGTAATGCTTTTGTTCAATCCTACAGTGCACCAGAATAAATGTTAAGCTTGAGTGTGGATGGGGAATATTGTGAGTATTTTTGTTTGGTTTTCTGAAAGAAAGAGATCTGGTTTTACAATTCCTGCTGTTGTCTCGCTTCTAAACAGGTGAAATGCTGCAAAGGTTTGATTTTTTTTCATAATCTTTTAGCTTAAGTAAAAGTAGAAATGTCACTTGTAGCTGTGCAATACGTGAAATTAGGTCAGGTGAAATCTCTTTTATTTTTCCAGTGCTGCTCTATTGAATTCAGAGGCAAACTCTGAGGCTAAAGTAATCAGGGAAGGAGGAAGGTGGAAACACAGGATCAAATCTCTCCCTTTTTTTTTCCGTCTAATCCAATGTCTGTGGCTCAAAAAAAAATTTAGCAGCAATTTTTGGCCAGCAGAAAAGGCTGCTGAGTTCAAAACTCTCTGCACTTTTATGCCAGACTAAACCCATCCAGCTGCAGTTATTTGCCAATTAACATATTTAGTTTCCCAGCATTGAGTCCATACCTTTCATGAAAATACAGATGTGATCTTGGGGCACCAATAATTCATTCTTTACTCCTAAAAGATGAATAGAAGGCAAAAATCACGTTGATCCCTTTAAAAAACGAAAAGCAAATGCGAAAATCCACCCAAAAAATTTGCAATGGATCTGTTCTTGGGGTTTCCAGAAGTGGGGCTGTGAGTTGTAGGCGTCTGTTCCATACCATGGAATCTTTGAAGGGTTTTTGAAGATTTTTGGGATGCTGCTTTTAACCTAAAGTTGTTTTGCACGTTTTTGTGCATGAATGAAAAGAAAACTTGAAGGTCCTTATATTTCTCCTGAAGATTTATAGCTAATAAAAGTAGCTAAAAGAAGAAGTAAAAAGTAAAAGAAGAATAGCGACAAAAATCCTGAATTCATACGCTCTGAGATGAGCCCATCCTGCTCCTTTTGTTATCTTGTAAATTTGGGTTGTGTTTGAGGGGGGAGGGTTGGGCTTGATGTCACCTGTCCCCCACATTCCCCTGACCCAAGGACCTGTCACACCACCCTGTCACACCCCGAAAATGTCAATACTCGAGTCCCACCTAAGCTTGGTGTGGAGCCAATGGAACCACAGGATCGTTCTGGATGGAAAAGACCTTCAAGAATCCAGCCATAATGCTGAGGATGAGGATTTCTAGAAGCCTCCACTCCAGAAATCTCCTGGAGCTGTTCCATGAAATCGTCCCTTCTGACTCACTTGAGGAATAATACTTGTTTATCCCAGAGGAGATGCAAACAGGATGTTGGATGGATTTCTCTTGGGATGTATGGCTAAGAAGGAATGCTCTCTTGATTATTTAATGTTGGTTTTTTCAACTCTATTTGGACTTATCACTGTAGTTCCTCCAATCTTCTGGTTTCAGACTCATTTCCTTCCTTTTCCTTCCTTTCTGCTTCACTGTGGAACAAGAGATGAGCCATGGACACCTGCACTGTGGAATATGGATCTCACTGCTGGCTCAGTGGTTTGTTTCATTCTGAAACGAAATTTCACAAAATAAAACTGAGGCTAATCGGAAGATTTGCTCATCCAAATACGGATTTCATTTCCCAAATGTTCAGCAGATGGATATTTTCTATCAGAATGTAATAAAAAACATTTAAATAGTCTTTACCATTACCCTGAGTGGCGGTGACTTTTTAAGTAAGATTTTTTTTTCTGTGAAAAACA
>VYZR01108788.1:11034-21078 GCA_013400675.1 Oxylabes madagascariensis | reverse complement strand
CTTACTGTGATCTCCAAATGCTTCAGCAAAATTTGACTGGATGGCATTTTCGGGTTTTGGCCACAAAAAGGCAGTGATAGAGGCAATAAGGGAAGACACAGGCATTTTGAAATACCATCGGGCCTGTGGGCCAGCTGAGTATGCAAGGTGAAGACTACACAGACACCAAGAATACGCAGACACCAACAGATTGGCTCAAGCACTGCTTGGAACAAAGAAATGTTTCACAAGAGGTGATTATTATGCCCAGATCTGCACCCTCATCTACTCTTCCACTGAACATGCTCAGTGTTTGGTAACTGTGCTGGACGAGGATGTCATATGCAAGACTTATTCTTGTCTTCCAGTGAAAGGACACAAGGACAAAGGTGGTCCATGGAAATCTTAGCTTTTTCCCTGAGCTAATCTTCCCACAGCATGAGATCTTAAAGAAAGAGAAATAAAACACACCAAAGACTAACATTTCCTGTCTTGTTGTACAAGGCCTCACAAGTATTTTTGGCATTCTTCAATGATATTGTTGTATTGCTCCAAGAAACATTTACAAAACATGCGGGAAAATAAATTGGGAACAAACTTGTGTCTTTGGAATACACGCATCTGACTTGCAGAGCTGCCATGCACAGGAAGGGTGCGGGTCCATCCAGCATGCACCCATCTACCCTGTCAGGTCCTGCAGTCACAATGCTATTCCCATGGGGGCAAAGATGTAACACCAAGAGAAAGAAGTAGAGGTGTTGGCATCCACCACATTTTTGCAGTCTGAGTTTCCCACTGAGCGCAGGAAGGAAGTGCTCAGTGCAGGAAGGGGAATGAATAGCCGGAAGAACACATGGTGTAGGGGCCTCAGTGGTAAAAACTGCTAAGCTGCCAAGGCTCACAGGACATCTGCACCCTGGGAATTTTATGCAGAATCAAAGGAAAAGGAAAGCTTTTGCCAAAGGAAAAACTGTGGGTGTGAATGAAAATACATGCATGTGTTTTGTGCAAGTTTTAGATCACCTTGATGACAACTGGTGAATGCACTCCAATGGTAGGCCTTTAAAATCTCTCAACTGCAAGTATAAAACCTCTCTGTTGGAAAAAAAGGGGAGCAGCACAGCAGGAAGGAAGCATGTGGCCAACAAAGTCAGATGGTATTTATTGGGGGAATCAAGGGCAATTAGTATCTGACCCTCACTGACGCCCATAACACTTTTGAAAACCTCGTATCAGTCAATGCGAAATCTGGCAATCTGACAGATAACATCTTTGAAGTCTTCGGTTATAAGGGACCCAAAANNNNAACTGTCTTGTTTTTCTGCCTGATGCTTTCAGTATTTGCCATTTTTACATGAACGACTTCCAGCTTATTTGTCATAAACAATCTATTCTCCTTAACTCTTTCTGGTGTAAATAATGAAACATCAGCCTTGAGAGTGAGCACTACTTTTGGACTTTTGAATGCCTGAGTAATAGCTGATATGAATCACCATTGTCTACAGAAAGGGCTGAAATCACTGTTTACCATGTGACTGGGTGCCAGATGGTACTAATTTCAGTACTCTGCATCATGGAAATTGTACATGCTACAAAGGACATATGGAAAGTCATGGAGAGACCAAGCATGTGAAGTCAGGAGTCTCAGCTTATCCCAATACACCTGGATGAAGGACTTTCTGCATTTTATTTATGAGTTCTTGTCAATGTATAAGAGATAGAGGGGTTTTTATTATTTTTTAATTCATTGTCTAAGAAACAATTTTCTGCTTTGGTATGGTATTTATGCAAAAGACACTCAATGCTGGTTCAAAAATTCCTAAGGTAAAGTACCATATTACTACAGGCAATGGTTTCAGTGGCTATCCACCCTCACAAAGAATTACTTGTTCTTCACTGCCACCCTGGACTGGTATATCTTAAGCTGTGCTGATGCCAGGAATCTCTTCCAATGAATGGGATCATGGCTATCACCTCTTTCTGTTTAAATATGCTCTCAAATAAACTAATCAGAGAGAATCTCTAAAGCCTCAACATCTTGCAAGGCATGTCACAACATCTGCCAGTACTCCATTCATTTCTGAAGCTCTTTTCCAGCTATTCACAACTTTTCAAAATCTTTTTTGAACTGCAAACACTATATCTGAGATGAAGAATTGAATAATGACGCCATTTTAATATAATTTGAATTGCAATGCCAGAACAATATCCAGTCTTATTCCAAAATACCATACCAAAGCAGAAAATTGTTTCTTAGACAATGAATTAAAAAATAATAAAAACCCCTCTATCTCTTATACATTGACAAGAACTCATAAATAAAATGCAGAAAGTCCTTCATCCAGGTGTATTGGGATAAGCTGAGACTCCTGACTTCACATGCTTGGTCTCTCCATGACTTTCCATATGTCCTTTGTAGCATGTACAATTTCCATGATGCAGAGTACTGAAATTAGTACCATCTGGCACCCAGTCACATGGTAAACAGTGATTTCAGCCCTTTCTGTAGACAATGGTGATTCATATCAGCTATTACTCAGGCATTCAAAAGTCCAAAAGTAGTGCTCACTCTCAAGGCTGATGTTTCATTATTTACACCAGAAAGAGTTAAGGAGAATAGATTGTTTATGACAAATAAGCTGGAAGTCGTTCATGTAAAAATGGCAAATACTGAAAGCATCAGGCAGAAAAACAAGACAGTTATGCAATCATTTAAAAAGTTCTATTTACTAAACAGTTTGAGCCTGATTCACCATTACAGTATGTAATTGCTCGTATCTCCAGGTTCACGTCTTTTATCATCATGAGAAAGTAAATAATACCTTCAAATGAGATCTGAGATGAAGTTCAGTGTTGGAAAACATTCAAGTTTTTTTTCAGCCTCATCCAAACATTTTCCTCTTAAGATAATAACTTTCCTACCTGTTCACAGAAGTTTGCAAATATTTAATTCAAAATCAAATCTGGAATACTTATGCTTTTGAAAGTGCTTTCTTTCCACAAAAAGAGAAGCCTGGAATCAGTTTAAAGATCACTGCTCTGAACCAGGGTGGAAAACCATGCAGTTCAGTCAGCACAAGTCAAAACCTTTTGAAAAGAAGATCAAGCAAAACATGCCAATACTGGCACTACAGGACATCTCTGTAATCATAAAATCATAGGATTGTAGAATTATTTGTATTGGAAGGAACCTTTAGAGATCATCTAGTTCCAAACCCCATGTCATGAGGGCACCTCCCATAGACCAGATCCCCATTCAATCTGGCTTTGACCACTTCCAGGGATGGGGCGCCCACAGCTTCTCTAGGCAACCTGTTCCAGTGTCTCACCACTCTCACAGTAAAGGATTTCTTCCTTAGATTTAATCTAAACCCTCCCCCTTTCAGTTAAAAGCCATTCTCCCTTGTGCTATCACTACCTGTTATAATAAGGTCACAGCAGGGTTATTATAGCAAGAACTACATGCTGGAAAATGGAGTCATCCCATAAAATCTTCAATGTCCACACTGTGGTTACATCAGCACCTCTAGGTGGGCCATGCTCCCTCCAATTCACTGTGCACAGGCAGTGAAACCCCTGTTGTAAGACACGCAAGAATAAGCACTTCTTCCATCTCCAAAGAGGAGATTTGTGCCAGACCCTTCTTGAGAGATGGCTGTCACATTCAAGGAAGTGCTGGTCTTTCTTCTGCTTTATTGCCTGGTTATTTGGGGACTATAAAATGCCCCAGATCACACAGCAGGCTGGGTATTTTTATTAACCATAATCAAAAGGAGCACATAGTTTGACGTAGGATTCTTCATTCATATAATCATGGAATAGTTAAAGTTGGAAAAGACCTCCAAGGTCATCGAGTCCAACCTTTGTTTGAACACCACCATGTTGACTAACTTAACACTAAGTGCCATGTCCAGTTGTTTCTTGAACATCTCCAGGGATGGTGACTCCTGCACCTCCCTCGGAAGCCTATTTCAACATCTAATCATCCATCCCTTCAGTGAAGAAATTCTTCCTAATGTCCAATAAGAACATCCCGCAGCACAGCTTGCAGCCATTTCCTCTTGTCCTATCACTGGTTGCCTGGGAGAAGAGGTTGACCCCCAGCTTGCTACAGGCAGCTGTAGAGCACAAGCCGTAGAATTCCTTTCAGACAGTCGTAGAGAGTGATAAAGTCCCCCCTGAGCCTCCTTTTCTCCAGACTAAACACCCCCAGCTTCCTCAGCTACTCCTCACATGAATTAATATCTGGACCCCTCCGAGTAAGATTCACGTTTCTTCTCTGGACACGCTCCAGCACCTCAATGTCTTCCTTGCAGTGTGGGGCCCAAAACTGAACACAGCACTTTAGGTGTGGCCTCGGCAGTGATGAGTATAGAGGAGCAATCATTGCTCTGTTCCTGCTGGCCACAGTATTGCTGATACAGGCCAGAATGCCATTTGCCTTCTTGGCCAATGGCACATTCTGGATCATGGTCAGCTGGCTCCTAACCAGCACCCCCAGATCCTTTTCTGCCATGCAGTTTCCCAGCCACTCTTCCCCAAACCTGGAGTGCTGTGTGGGATTGTTGTGACTCAAGAGCAAGACCTGGCACTTGGCCTCACTGAATCTTCTAAATCTGACTTCAGCCCATTGATCCAGCCTCTCCAGATCTCTCTACAAAGTCAGTCCTCTGACCTCTGGACAAGTCAGCAGAAAAGTGATTGGGTCATGTAACATGGTCAGGGTAATTGTCTGTCATTCATGCAATCCTTTTCACCATCAAAACCTGTCTCCAGCTGAGTTGCCCTCACAATCACATGGTCTTAAATATCTCTCCTAGCCACAAGACCCATTTGAGCCCCAGTTTCACAGTTCTTGCTCTTCTCTGAGCCAGATCCATCCATGCAGAAGGGACAACAGATGCCAACAGCCTCCCAGTTTGGAGAGCTTGGGTACCTTTGCTGTCCTTGAGAGGCAAGGGTTTGGTCTCAGCTCACAGCATCCACCAAGCTTTCTGCAAAGAAGTTCCTGCCAGTTCAAAACCCTGCTCCTTCTGCATCCTTCCCCCCATCTCCCACGTCTCCTGTGCTCTGGGACTTGGAGGATGGGTATTCCTTCAGACAGGCAGCTGGTGCTGCCTCTCTGCCTGAGTGCTGCTGGTCTGCCTCTCTCACTGCGGGCTGGAAGCAACCCTAGCAAACCACTCCAGCCAAACCGGGCAGGTTACAGGCAGTCCCAGCCAATTTTGAGTGAGACAGGGTAGGTCCCTACGTCCCAAACAGGTACTGGAGGCCAGATGGGAGGACAGGTGACACCAGGACAACCCTGCTACTTGGGGACATGGCAGCTAGTCTGCAGGTAGGTGAGAGGGGGCAGAGCTGCTCTTGCTTAGCACTTTGTGGCCCATGTTGTCGTCATCTGGCAGAAACCTGGGAACAGAATCAGAACGTTCCCACAACTTGCCTGATAGCCCATGGGGGCTTTCCCAGCCAGTCTTACTGCACAAACTTGTGGAATTTAAAAGCAAATTCTGCTAGCTGGAGTAAGGTATTTAAGAAACCAGCTGTGAAGAGGAGAGAAGACAACACTAAGGGTTTATATGTAAAATGCATATTTTGATTTAAAGGTAGGAACTTGGAGGCAGGGCAAAGTGGAGAGAGATGATGGAAGATGGAACAAATTAAACTTATCTGGGATGCATCCAACACTTGAGTTAAATCCACATGCTCTTTCTGCATGAAAATATCTCCTGAATTATAAAGGGTAAGGGAAGGAAGGCTCACATCTTGATCCCTAAGTATATAATTTGTGTCTTTTAAATCTAAGTCAGCTGAAGGGTGGAGCACTGCAAGCCAAATTCTATTTAATTTATTCAGCAACACATCTGTGTGAAATACAGTCCAATTACAGGCACTAGGTTACTTTGCCGTGGCTGCAGCCATTTGGCTTTTACTTCCAGCAGGCTGTAATTAAATTATCACAATGCAGAAGTAGACAAGTTTCCCTTATACGTGACTGCAATTAAAGACATGCAATCACAACATTTTTTAAAGTGACTCCAATCAATTTGGTTACAGTAAAGAATACCATGTAATAAAGCAGTGACTCCACCATTAAGACTGAAAGAAGGTTTCTATTTCAATAATCTAATTCCCTTCTAGTACGAGGTCTGCTTTTGGATAATTTATTTAAAGTTCATTATGTGTCTACAGCATATATCATTTGCCCTCAGCTTGGGCTGCAGAAGTGCCATTATGGCCAATTACTTAGTGTGATAAAATCTGCCACAGTACCAACTGTTCCTTAATTAGATTTAAGTTTTGTCTAAATTCTATTTGTAATTCAGACAGCAAAATAACAAGGCCAACAACAAAGACTCACTGTCTTCTTCCTTTGGTCCCTGTTGTAACCTTAGGGCAGTTCAAAACTTAAACCCCACCCCATGTGCTTTTCTTGCAATACTTGTCCCCACTTTGTGTTTCCATACCCAGGGCAGGGTTTGGGGTGTGTTCTGGCCTCTGAGGGAGTTCCTTGACATGCATCCCACCATAACATAGAGCACATGGATCGCGAAGGCTCCAAAAGCCCCCAAGGCCAAGTGGCTGCCAGTAGGGACTGCATGGTTGAGTGCCACTGATGTGCTTTTGGGTGATCCACAAGCATTTGTGCTCTGGCCTCTACCGTTTGCTACAACAGCACGCTGGTTGGTGGTGAACAAGCTGCTGACAGAATGAAAGTCCCACAAAGCCACAGAGAAAGTGGTGTGGGGAGCAGCTCCCAGCCGCGCCCTTCAGCTGGCTCAATAGCTGTCCACTGTGAACAGCGGGATGGGCACGGCCCTGGTGTGCCCAGCCTGAGGGAGCACAGCACAGCTCATGCAGGGTGTGGCTGCTGCTATCAGCCTGGTTAACCACTGGCCATAGCAGAGGCTTCAAGTTTGTTTGGGAATGATGGCATTGCTGCACAACTGTGAATCAGAACTACTGGATTTTTCCAAACTACTCCTGCACCATCCCCAGCCACGACAAGAGGTTTAAAACTTTTTTGCTCTTTAAAAACCATTGCCAGTGTTTGGCATACATCTTTTCAAGCTCCAGCTTCAGTTTTCAAAGTATTTAAAATATATTTGAACCAAATGTTCTATACAAATTTGAATCCAAATCCTGCAACCTTTTTCTGTGCAATCTCA
Organism: Oxylabes madagascariensis; assembly: GCA_013400675.1. NCBI lineage: Eukaryota > Metazoa > Chordata > Aves > Passeriformes > Timaliidae > Oxylabes > Oxylabes madagascariensis. Next base: position 13,930 of record VYZR01108788.1, on the reverse strand, counting down.
CAAGTGAGGGTAGAAGCTACAGCAAGAAAATTCAGAGTGAAACAAGAGATAGAAGCAGTGATTCAGTAGGATCCATTTTAACAGATCCAGGCCACAGTAATTTGAGGACAGGCATCATCCTATAAGAAGCTACATTCCTCTGGAAAAAATTATGCTAGATGTATTCATTTTCTTCCAGTAGAACATCTGCTCCATTTTAGAAGAGGGCGCTTCCTCGCAGAAAATGCATTTACTGAATGCCATGTTAACAGTTATTTGCTATGTGCATCAGTGACCATCTATTTTCTGTTGTAGAGATCGCATTCCAGGCTGTCTTTATGTTCCTCAAATCCTGCTCGTGTCCCATATTGTATCTTGCAATTGGATGCTTTACAAAATTGGATGATTTTATTCTGATGTTTCAGAAAAGTTCTATCTAATACTAATGTCAAAGCAAAACACCATTTAAAATTTTTACAGGGGTGGAAATTTACATAGCAGCTAATGACAAACCTAAAAATAACTTATTTCTTGGCAACATCAATCTTGTTAATGAACTAAAATCATTAAATATTCCATTCTCAGTGATTTCCAAAAAGCAAGAAAAAAAATGTTAAGCAATGCCAGTAGCAAAAAATGTGAAAACATTTCAACATCCACCCTGGTGGTTTTTTGTTTTTGGTTGTTGTTGTTGTTTTGGGTTTTTAATCTTTTTTTTTTTTTTTTTTTTTTTTATTTACCCAACAAGGCTGCAAATGCCTTTTATGGAACAGTTATGTTCTGGAAATTACCCTCTATACTTTTAGTCAGTCGCACAATACAACTAATCTGTCCTTCTCTATTTGACCCCTGATGAGAGGAGAAAGTGAACTTTGTATACCAGGGGACACACATCGAACACTGTGGGCCTGGGAATCCCTTATATTACAGCTTCATTGTGCCTGTGTAGGTCCTTTCCTGAAACATGTATTCTAAAATAAAATTGGATCTATATAGATATGATAAAAAGCTTCTAGATCAAGATCAATTCTTATCAACACAGCAAGGTCTTTCCTTATTCATAAAAGTCACTTCAATAGGAGCATTGATGAGCAGCTGAAAGGAATGACCTGATTATAAGCTGTTTATAATGAGATGTGAGGAGTCTTATCTGTCAGTGAACACTAAACATTTCTTTCTTCCTTAACAGCTAAGGAGAAAAAATGAATACAACACATGACAACTTAGCCAACTCCATCACCCAGCAAGACACTGAAGGTGATTTTCCCAAATGCACTGTGTGGAAGTCGGTCTGAAGACTTTGTACCTCCACATTATGTACAACATGATCTTCCTGGTGGGTGTCCCAGGAAGTTTCACTGTAATTTGTGTTTACAGCTTCAAGATGAGGCCTTGAAAGAGCAGCACCATAATCAGCACCATAATCACAGATCTGCTCTGCCTCACTGGCCTTCCGTCCCTGATGCACTGCTGTGCTACTGGGGAGCACTTGATTTTTGGTGAATTCATGTGTAAGTTCATCTGCTTTGGCTTCCACTTCCAATTGTACAGCAGCATCCTCTTCCTCACCTGCTTCAGTGCCTTCTGCTGGTGATGGTTCACTTGATGAAGTTCTCCCACATCCAGAGGAATGGTGGGCAGTGGTGGCTTGCACAACCATTTGGTTGATGTCACTGGAAGCTGTCAGCCCTGTCAATTTCTTGATCTCTTCAAAAGGGACATAGAACATAAGGTCCACATGCCTTAATCTTATCAGCTCTGAAAACCTGGGCACAATCAGGAGGCTGCTGACCAGCCTGGCCTTCTTCTTGCCCTTGCTGATGATGACTGTGCTATGTGCTCATCATTTGCACCTTGGCCACTGGCCCCACAGATGGGCTTGCTACAAAAAAAAGGCTCTCAGACTTGCTGTTGTCCTCTTGATGGTCTTCTATGTGTGTCTCTTCCCCTTCCATGTCTTTCGGGTGGCTCTGTTGCCTAAGATCCGAAGAAAAGCTTTCCAAACAATATTAGAACTTACAACATAAACAGCAATCTTTTCATGAAAGTTCAGGCTAACTGCAGTTGTGTCCAGTTGGCTGTCGCATGGAGAATAAATCCACTCTGCCTGCTGTGTCTCTTGGCTANAGTCCAGGAGGAAAAACTACATGACCAAGTCAGAAATCACATTAAAATTGTGAAGGAGTCCCTTGAAGTAAATTCCAGCAAACCCAGGACGGCTTTGGTGCTCTAAGCTCCTGCAGAGTCAGTTGTGTTGGTACGATACCAAGAACTGNATACTATACATATATATATATATGGAAAAATGGAGAAAAAATGTATTAAATCCTATTAGTCTACAGCAGACAATTATAGATGAGTATCAGCCTGAATCTATCATCTGGGTATAATCTCAGGTCATTCTGATTTCCAGCTACAATAAATTACCAGTCTCGTACATGAAGGACAGGATGATATCACATATCTTGATTCCAGAAGAAGTTTTGACTATCTGAGATGACTCTCTTGTAAGCTAAGGAAACAGTCTGGAGGAAACTACTTTTGCTAGTTTCAGAGTTTATGCTCAGAGTCAAGATATTAGTGATTTACTATCTGAGTAGGGGGAGCCACAGACTGGGGATTTGACCAGTCTGTCTGGGGTTCAGGGGTATTTAGTGTTTCCATTATCAAATTGGATGATGAAATAAAGTTTATTTCTTATATTTACGTGTTTACATGAAGCTGAGAGGACAAAATTAAACTGAAAAATTGCAGCTATGATCTTCAGAGACACAGATTGCTACTAAACAGTAACAGGTGCAAAGTTCTACGTTTAAGCAGAAATAGTGAATTATGCAAGCACAAAAGGAGAAAAAGAAAGAAACCATTATTTAGGTAGCAGTTTTGTAGAGAAAGATCTTTGGTTACTGTCAATCAT
>VYZR01108773.1:17986-34048 GCA_013400675.1 Oxylabes madagascariensis | reverse complement strand
CCACAAAATGCAGATTTCCTGAGAGCTGACATGGCAGGTCCCACAGGTACTACACTACAGACCTGCAGTGTATGTGGCTGAATCCTGCTGTGACCAAGGGTCACGTTATGTGACCACCAGAAGGATTTCAGAGCAAATTTTGCTGGATGCTAGAAAATCCAATGGTATTTCTTTGAAATACAGGTGCTTTTCATGCACACTGAGGTTGCCAAGAACAAACTTCTGCAGTACAGTGGTGTCAAAGAAATACGAAGCTTTTGGGGCAAAAATCTGCCCGAGCTCATCTGTCCTGAATGAGACAGAACTGAAAATCAGCAGGATGGCAAAAAATGGTACAGGCAGCAGCAGGATTTTAGTGGTCACATCTTGCACTCTTTACAGATCCAGTGAAGGATGACATGACTCTTACCTGCAGGGACATTTTTCGTTTTTGTGGGCCCATGTCCGTTCTTGGGGACAGCAGTCACCCGATACCCTGTGACTGGGGATGTTGAAGGGAGCCATCTGATGCTGATACTGTTATCCTGGACGTCTGTGACTTGCATCTGGGATGGTGTGTCTATTTCTGGGCAACAAAAATAATTTTTCTGATTATGTTGTTACAGGAAACCCTCTCTCCACTGTTGTGTCCTGGCTGAATTTTATTCTGCACTGCTTGGAAGAGAAAACGCATGTTGCTATTTATTTGTCTCTCATGCTAGCCCAGAGCTAAAAAGCCTTAACCATGATGTGTGGGTGAGTGATCTCATATCAATGTCAGTTGAGGATTTTTTTTGTTTTAAAGGCTACTAAATGCCTTTATCTGCAGTTACAGCAGGAATAGGATTAGGCTGTATCCAAATCAGGAGTGTGACGACAGTCTTGGCGTTAGAAAGTTAGGTCTCTTCAGGATCACATAATCTGACAGTGAAGCACTAGAGTTAAGCCAGCAGTGACCTCACATTTTGAGAGCCCAACGGGATTTACACTCTGCAATGAGCAGTTGAGCACTGCTTTTATCCCTATCCGGACTCCACAGGGTTCCCCTTCTCCATGTCCACAGTCCCCTTCTGTGCCATGTCAGTTATCATGCTGGGCCACCAAGACACACAGCTCCACTGAAACTGCTGCCCTTACAGCCCATGGCTTCTAAAAGAAACCAGGAATCAGTGATGCACGTTCATGGGGAAAAGCCAACACAAAGCTGTGGGGGTTTTTGTCTTGTTTGGTTTAATCAGGTCTCACCTGTTCTGTAGGTGACAGTGACTGGCTTGCTGCTGGCAGGGCTGTCTCCACGGCCAGTTACAGCATACACAGTGATGGTGTATTCAACACCAGGCTTGATGCCAGTGATGGTGGCAGTAGACACTGTGCCAGGCACTGTGAACTCCTGTACTGGGCTGCTTCCACCTAGGAAGAGTAGGTTAAGAAAGAAATGTGATGGATCTGTAAAGCATACATTTAAAATCTCTACAAAGACCACAACAGTCCTATATGCATCATGCTGAAGACAGGACCCTGTTGATTTCAGTTGTTGTTGGGTCAAAGTTGTTTGACCATTCCAAGGAAAAGAATCAAATATGTACACAGAGCCACCTGTAAAATTACTGGAATACTCCAGATGCTCTTTCTTTTGGGTAGACAAAATATGATTTGCTCTTTTTTTAAAAAAGGCACCTATATGTCTGCTACAGCCCAAGGTGCCTTTGCTATTTGCTTTCATGGCCTCAGAATAGAGTTTCTGGTCTGGGACCAGCTGTAGCAGCCTGCCCTCACCTGTTTCACCATACGTGATCCGGTAGTATCTGACTGTCACTGCAGGAGCATCCCAGGAAATCCTGAGGCTGGTGGGGCTGGTAGGGGTGACTTCCAGGTCCCTTGGAACATCAGACACTAGAAAAACAGAGAATTGAGAAGGGAGTTTAAACACAGCTGCACATCAGCTACGTACACCGTGCTCCTCTGCTACTCATCTGTCTGTCCTTTGGCTCAGGCACACTCCTCTCCAAAGAGATGTATCTGGTTAAAAACCATATGGAATTGGACTGGATTTAATGCAAATAGCTCTGCTGGCCCTAGAAACATCTGAAAGCAGCATGGGTCCTCCCACCTTTTTCTAAATCAGGCCCTACCTCAGTACACAGGCATTTCCTCATGAGCAAAGCTGGCAGGGGAGATGCGGTTTAACAGCAACTGCTTGGACTCCAAATCCAGCATTCCCTCCAGGCTCACCTGTTGTTTGCTGGCCAACCAAGGGCAGGCTCTCCTCTCTGTTGTTGATGGCGATGATGCTGACCACGTACTCGGTGCCTGGCAGCAGGTTGGTGAGGGTGATGGAGTTCCTGGAGGGGGGCACACGTTCCTCCTTGGGCCGGCCCCCGCCCTGCTCCGGCTGGTAGCGGATCCTGTAGCCCGTGATGGTGGCACGAGGAGCGATCCAGTGCACAGTGAAGGAGTTCGCCGTTATATCTGAGAAGTCCAGGCCAGTGGGGGAATCAAGACCTAGGTGTTTCAAGAGACACAAGGCTGAGCTCAACCAAACTGCTTGACATCATCACAGGGGAAAAAAAAGTAATGAAGTCCCATTAATGAATTATGAAAGGAGGGCAGTAACCACATGTGCATCCAAGTACCTGTTTTCTGGATTCCATACAGAGGTGCACTCTCATGCTGCTCAGAAACGCTGTAGACTCTCACCAGATATTCAGTGCCAGGGAGCAGGTCTGTGGAGTTGAAGAACAGGAATTTGGACATGTTTTTTGCTAACATTAAAAAGGTAATCAACCTACACAATTTTAACTGTGCTTCTTAGGAGACAATCAGGTTCTGCTTGATGGAAGGTCTGAGCCTCCAGGACAATCAAAAGTTTAAATCAGTTCTTTTTTGTGGCATTATGGTTCCTTGCAGTGCTTTAGCCTGAAGAAGCACGATATCCTATGTCACTGCTTCATTAGTTTGTGGAGATTGACTAGAAGCAATTATCTTTTTACACGGTCCCTTCCAGTTATCTACTAGTTTAGTTATATACCAGGCCAAAGCTTTAGCTGATATAATAGGGCCAAGAATTTCCAACATAGCTATTGCTACTCAGACTCAGACAAGCTCTAGATTTATTTTTTTATTCTGAAAACACGTCTGTCTCTCACTTAACCAACCAGATTCTCAGATAGGGAAAAAAAACTCCAACTATAAATACAACACAGCTTTTGCCCCAAAAATTAATGTCAGCTTTTGGAAAATGCCCACATTTTGCTGCCACGTCCTATAAGGTTCCAAAACAGGATGTGTTTTCTGGTCTGAGCGTACAAAGTCAAAGGAGCAATGACCTTTTGCATATTCCGATCCTCTCCCTGAACCTCTGCACTGCAAGTCCTTGACATTATTGGCAAACCAGGCGAACAACATGTATTTACTGTTAATACCTAACCAGGCTGCAAATCAATGCAGTTGCCTCATAGCCTGATTCATCACTGTCCTTGGATTGATAGGAAAAAACTTGCCTGTGGTTTGGCTTTAACTTGGGTAAAGCTAGAGGCCAAACCCCATCTGGTGTGAGTTTGTATGAGGCTACTTGCAACACCACTTTAGATCAGCTGAGAATTTGGCCAGCCACACTTAAACGATTTTTTTTTTTGCCTCATCTTGTGTCATGTGAACCTTCTCACCCTCTTGAAAGGAGGCTGCAGCAAGGTGGGGGTTGGTCACTTCTGCCAGGTAACAAGTGATGGGACAAGCAAAGACCTCAAGCTGCACTAGGGCAGGTCGAGGTTGGATATCAGGAAAAATTTCTTCACTGAAAGGTTTGTAAAGTGTGGAGTCACCACCCTTGGAAGTGTTATGGGGGTGTGTGGATTGGCACTTGGGGATATGGCTGGGTGGTGAGCACGGTGGTGCTGGGTTGATGTTTCAACTTGATGACCTTGGAGGTCTTTTCTCTTAGCAATCTTACCATTTTATGATGAGGGGCTTCTTATGTTTGTTTGACCTATGCAGGTAACCCACTTACTCGTTAAGATGACCATGTTGTCTGAGGGTGAGACTGTCACCTCTGCAACATCATCCTCCTTCTTGGCGGGGGAGTAGCGCACCAGGAAACCGCTCAGCACGATGGAGGTCGGGGCAGTCCAAGTCACCCTCATGGTGTCGGGCCCCACATTAGTGAAGCGCAGGTCAGTGGGAGGAGGCACAGCTACACAGCAAAGAACAGATCTACCTCAGCTCTCAGATTGATAATGATCAAGATGTCTGTTCAGGGAATCAATCACCAGAGAAAAGTATCTCATGCACAACGGACTACGGCATCAGACTCATGCAAACAGACTTCTAAACTACACTTCGTTCTACTATGGTTAAGAGAAAAATGTATCTGCACTACTGTCAGGCTGCTTTAACCTCTTGGCTATTCCTGATACATTAAATGTACCCTGTGGGGCTAATTTAAAAACAAGGTAGCAAGTTTCAGTAATGTGCTTCTAGCAGCTGGATTTTGTATTACAGATGTGGTGCCAAGAGAGGTTTAAAGTTGCCATACAGCAGCTTACAGATGGAAAAGTAATCTCATCTAGAATCCATACATGCACACACAGGAGAGGAGAGGGTATATCACTAATTTCCTATGACTCTACTTCTACTCATGTCGAAGGATTTACAGCCTCAGGACTTTCAAACACAACAGGATTTCATGCAAGAACCAGTTTCCAGCTTGCCCTCAGCTCATGCACTATAGAGACCCTTGATGGTGTGGCATGGCTGTCACTGGCATGTACTCAGGGAGCAGTGTCCATCTGCATCCTTTGGGGCATTGTGGAAAGAGTGGGGCCACCACAGAAATGGGCTGCTGGAAGCTCAAACAGCTGTCAAGGCTGGAGGGTGTCTACTGATCTGCTCCACCCTTTAGCACTCCTATTTTGGGGAATCACAGTTTGAAAGTCTGGCAAACACACAGCTCATGATTCAGGCTCTTGATTCCAACTGGATCCTGGAAATCTGAATCACAGAAGGTGAATGAGCCTGGCAAGTCTGCAGTCATTCATGGTATTAAAATGCCTCCAATTCAAAAACAAGGAGCACCACATCCATCCCCAGCTGCCATCTGGGGAAAGGAGCGAGCTGGGTCTGTCTGGCTTCTCCGCAGCAAGCGGCTCAAACCCTCTTTGGACAAAGCCCCGGCACGCCGACAGCCAGTGACAGCCAGTGACACCATCCACGTCACAAAACACAGAAGTTTTCAAAATTCACCCGTTTGCTGTGTCAGAGTGGTAGGGGCGCTCTCTCCGCCATTAATGAGTGTGATTACACTGATGTCGTAATCAATGCCCGGCTCCAAGCCTGTCACTGTGTAGTATCCTACTGAGGAGTCCACAAAATCTTCAAAAATAGGGACACTTTCTCCTGCCGCAACTACTGTGATGCGGTACCCAATAATGGTGGAGGCATTTAACGGGGTCCACCTCAGGCCGATGCTCGAGTCAGTTATGTCAACAAAGCTTAGGTCAGTGAGCTGGGGCACCTCTAATGAGTTAAAGAGCAAACGGGAGAGGCAGAGACACACGGAGGCAAAAGAAAGACAAGGGAGAAAAAAGCAGTGTTCATCACTATTAACATCGACAGAACTTTGGAAGCAATTGCGGTGATATGCACAGTTTCTCTTGGGGTTTGGGAGACAAGGAAGGATTTTGGTGTTTTTAGTTATGTTTTTGCTTTTGCTGTTTTCAGTTTGTTTTCTTATGTTTACCCTTCAACGCAGTCTGCAGCTGCATCCCTGGGCAGACAGAAGCAGCAACCCCGATCCCCTCAGAAGCTGAAACCCCAATCCTCTTTAGATACAATTTTCAAAGAGCCCTACAAGAGGCACTTAACTTGCAGCAAATTTACTTAGAGCAGTGATAAGCCACAAAGACCCATCATGTTCTGACAAAAACAAAAGCAGAGAAAACACAGCCCTTTTTTCTTTCTACAGGTAAATTACAAGAGAGCAAAGTTTACTGAAGTGTAAATAAAACAACAGCTCTGTTGATTGACCCTCTAAAATCCTTGTTAAACGGTGAATCTAACTTTTATCACTGGGATCACAAAAATATCAGCTCATTTGAAGGTGCTAAATCAGACCCTCAGCTGGTGAGAACCTTCACAAAGTTCCAAGGTAGATTGTCCACTGTCTGAACTATTTATACCGCACTTGGAAAAAAACCTCAAATCCCTGCAATGGCTTGAGGATCTGGCCCAGAATTCCTCAAGTTCTACTTACCAACTAACTGCTGCAATATATGTGCTAAAAACAGATGATATGGAACAGTAAGTAACAGAACACTTCCTTGGAAACAGGGTAAATGGTTAAAAGTGACCTTTAGATGGTATTAATTCTGTCAGAGTGACAACATCCCCAAATTCAGAAGTTATGCCCAGCACATGATGTGGCCAATAGCCTGACATATGTGGCTAAAATTGTTCAAAATCTCAAGTTTTAGCCACTGAATAAGAATGCCCTTTAATGACCTTTAGATGCTGCCTAAATTTCTGTAGGGAAAATAAGCACAGCTGTGATTGTTTTCCCTATTGCTATTATTCCATCAGCAAAGGTGCTCATTTCCTGCATGTTAGGACCAGCAGAATTGGGCAGGGAATGGGGGATTTTAGATGCATCTTTAATTGACAATGGCCAAACCTTCAGATGCTCAAGTCAATAAACTTGTATTGATTTAAGCCACAAGATTTGGCTGTGTAACTCTATCAGGGTGATCCTGAAATCAGTGGGAACTAATGGATGCTCTTCCTCACTCAGGATCAGATATCAGTGAGTCAAAGATGCAGGACTCTGTATCCATTCTGTTCATTACAAGTTAGTTTGAAAAGAAATTACGGGACAGAAATATTGCTTTAATAATAGTGGTTATGTTGTTTTGATGTCCCTCTTGGAAAACACTTATTTTACAGAATAGGTGCAAAAAAAAATAAGCCAATTTTCTGTAAAATAATTGTTTATCCACATGGAATGCATGTACCATATCACCTTTAAAGAGTTGTAAAAGCCAGACACATACATTCTTAGCTTTCCCCCACCAGAAGATGGTGAAGGGCTAAAGCTATTACTGCATAACTATGCAGCATCACAGTATTAGTTCACCCCAGGGAGCACACAGCACTTCAGTGAAGCACAGAAATTTTAAAGCAGTGTTACAAGAGCAAGCAAACACAGTAGCTGGCATCATCTCAGAGCAGAAACAAAAACACACGAAGCCCTCACAAAGAAAAATTAAATGCAACCATTTGGGGAAATGCATATTAATTTTGCCACTGTGGCTACAAAGGCAGTTTCTGCAGTCCCCACAGATGCAATGTGAGGTGGCACACACCACTCTGTCTCAAGTGCTACAGTGATGGACCTTTCTATCTTGGCTTTCCTCCCCATTGCACTCAAGTGATCTTCTGCCACTACTGCTGCCAGAATTTCTCCTGTGCTCACTTCCCACTCATACCTCTGTTCACCTGCTTCCTGTTCCTACCAGCTGTGCTCCAGATGCTGGGGCACTTCAAGGCTAAGTTAAATCCCTGCTGCTGCCCAGCTCAGTGTAGTGAAACAGCAGATCCATGTGCTGACCACCAGCCTGTGACACACAACGTAGACTGCCCACACAGAGAAGTACACGGCTGTAAGAAGTTCTGTCACACGTCGGAACACGGCTATTCTGCTTCTTGAGACTAAATGTGAAGTCTAAGCCCCCTACCATCAGACTAATACAAGTTCTGCAATGTAGAGCTCTCGATGAGCTCAGCCATGTGAGCCTGGGCAGCTGAAATTGCTGCTCATCCTTTCATTACCTGGTGTGATGGTTTCTGAGATGGGGACACTCTCCTGGTCATCCTTGACAGAGTAGACGCTGACATTGTACTCCACGCCAGGGCTGAGGTTCTCAAAGGTGCAGGTGGTCTGATCTGCACCCACCACCTCCTCCAGGGTAGAGCCCTGCTGCCCATCGGTGGGAGCAGTGGTCACGCGGTACCCGCTGATGCCTGAAATACAAAGGCCAGTGTCAGGAGTCTCCTGCTGGATCCACATACAGCAGCCCTCAGTGCAACAGCTGAAGCAAACACATGACATTTTACAAGAGATTTTGCACCCTGAGTCAGGCAGGAATGAGGTTGCTTTGTCAAGCACCCCGAAATGACCTTCCCGGGTGCTAGCCATGCCACCCTCATGGCATTTCCATTCCCTCTGAGACCCCACCAAGCTGAAAATCTCAGGAGTTTTGAAAATCTCAGGACTTTGTTAGGAAAAGATTCAGCTACCAACAGAGGTTTTCAAAAACTTTCAATCCACCTTTTATGAGAGTTAATTGTACAGCTCCCATCAGCTGTTATGGGAGAAGAGTTCATCTTGAACACTTCCACGCTCACTTCCCATAGCACAAACTCATTTGTCACTTCCAGAAATCATTGTGGTCCATTCTGCTTTCCTTCCCTCAGACAATTTTTCAATCACTGGAGATACTTGAAGAAACCCTTCAAATCCTTAAAACAGCTGAAATAGTCTAACACATTCATGCTCCAATACAGCATTTTTCACAGAATGTAAATCATTGAGAGTCCTACAGCAAGTTGTAGTTAACTGTGAGTTATATCTTTGTACATGTTTCTAGATACACTCATTTTTCTTCAAATTAATCAACAGCAAATTTCCCACCAAAAGGCAAGGCAGCACAGAAGAAGTGTTAGCATTCTGCTACAAGAGAAGGTTTGAGCACAGAGTGAGTTCACATGGTTACCTGGAGATGTGCTTCTCTCCCAGGAGACTATCAGGATGCCAGTGTCAGGATTAGACTTCAGGCGCAGGCTGGTTGGTGGAGCCAGTGCTGCAAGTGTTCAGACAAATGGGTCACTGGTGGCACTGAGAATCATGCTGGCTGCCTCAGCACCCCTCTCCCCACAATACCCTCAACCTTTGGAATTAGCCAAAAATACTCCCCCGAAGCTGTGACCCTGCATTGCATGAGGCAGGGCTACTGTCACTTATGCGTCAAAAAGAAAAGCCAGACCATGACAGGGAGGGAAGATCAGAACTGCCTCACAGAAGGCGGTGGGGAGTAGAAGAAGGAATGATGGTGGAAAAGCAAGTGCCATACGTGTGGTGACTCTCCTGACGATGGGGGTCTCTCTCTCCTGGCCGTCCATCAGCACTGTGAGGCTGTAGGTGTACTCCACGCCGGGGGTCAGCCCGGAGATGACGATGCTGCCGGAGTCCGAGATCACCTCCCGAGGAGCCTCTCCGCCCTGGCTTGGGCGCACTCCCAGCTGCAGGGGAGCAAGGTTTGCTTTCAGTCTCAAGCTATCAGCACCCTGACTGATCATCCAACAGCAGCACTAGGGGCCCTTATGCTGAACTCCAGCTGTTATTCCTGTAACTTGTGCTCTGGATGTCCTGAAGCCCCATGACTGCATTGACCTCCGTCACCTAAACCCGTGCCCTGTAAGCAACAGGCGCTTTGCACCTCTCCCCTTTGTGCTGCCATCTTCACCACAGTCCACAGGAAATGGTTTTAATCTGCCCTCCCCGCCACAGTGAAGCAAGAGGAAAAACCAACATAAGACTTAGTTCCTCCTACCTTGAAACCAATCCTTGGGGCAGGTATCCAGGTGATGACAATAGAGGTCTCAGTCACTTCTGTGTTAAAAGGAGGAACAGAGCCAGCAGGCTGATCTGCGGAGTGAATTGACCAGAGTTGAAGTCTACCTGCTGTGATAGCTTCAAACAGTTTGAAAACCTGACCTACAGCAGCACAAATAGCCAAAGGTATGAAGTGAGTGCTGAACTAGATCACTTCTGAAAATCCAGTGATTTGGGAAGGATCTGACAGATGATTTTTGTCTGCTGCTGGGCTTGACAGACACAGTACGCAAGTGGTCTAATGATAGCCAGAGTTTTTGTTTCTGAGGAAAACAAAAATATTCAAGTGGATGCATGATCCTCTATGCATCCAGCCCCAAGAATTTGGGGAATCCTGTTTTTTGGCATGGTATCTCAAGTGTTCCTCAAAACTCAGCTGTTTTTTTGATTCACCCACCATATGCCTTCCACTCAAAACACCACATCCCTGTCTGTCATCCAGCTGTCCCTCACCAACATCTTGTGAAGTCAGCAGAAAGGAGCCAACGTCAGTCTGAGACATCTGTGGTCTCACTGATACCTGTCAGAAGCACCACACAGAAGCCAAAGCCTTTGTGCATGCCAGAATCAGCCTAAATAACAACGCTGAATTTAATCTGAAATGGCCTTGTTAGTAATGTTATTAATGAAGAGGCTTCGTTAATCAAATCCATAGCCTCCAACTGGACTGGTTTCATTCAAACAAGCCAGAATTTGAAGGCAATATTAAATCTAAGATACTAAATCATATTCTAATTGAGAAATATCTATAAATAAGATCAGCAAAAAGCACCTTGCCAATGTCAACAGTGTTACTCTGATTAAAAGTTTGAGCCCTTATTTTAGTTTCACATTGTTTTAAAAGAAACCACATTCTCTTTTAAAAAAAAGAATGTGGTTCTGGGCTTGGGTGGCTTTGAGTTTTGCTAGTTTATATGATGGCATCACCATTATCTAAACAGTGAATCTATTTGTTCCTTTTAGAAGTATGTGGGGGTTGTTACAGAACTCCCCTTCCTTCCAAAATTTGCTTAATATTTCTTCCAAACCAGCACCTCAAATACAGATGACTGAAATGCAAAAAAAAAAAAAAAAAATAGAATACAGTGTTTGTGTCAGTTTGGGAAACTGCAGATGAGCTGCCTTAGATGGTATGGCAGGGCTTGAGAAATGACTGCTTTCAGCTTTATGTAAGTACGAGAGTAATTATTCATTGCCCATTTTAAGGGAGTTGTATGCTTTCCTTGATTTGTCATGCCAAAACCAAGCAAATAGGAAGATCAAGTAAAATTAAATTTCTCTGACATCCAGTTAAGCAAAAAGTGAGGTACCAGTAGTAAGTTTTCCCTCTTGTTTTTAACCATCAGGAAAGCTGAAATGTATTTTACTAAAAGTTTTTTGATGCAAATAACTTTTTTTCCTGCCAAAGGGTTCAGAAAGAACAACAAGGGGCACTTCCCAAGCTGTTCTGCTGGAATGCTACTTCAAAAGGCTGCTCCTGTAAATCAACTCACAATAGGCACTTTCAGCACAAGTTCTGAAGAAGGGCTGGGGTACAAAGGAGGAGGAGTATGGGATGTGTGTGTGCCTCACTCACAAGTGGTGAAGACGCCGGTCTCTCTGTTGCTCTGCAGGTCGCCTTTCACCGCCACGAGGTACACGGTGTACTCGGTGCCAGGCTGCAGGTTCCTGAGCAGGTACTTGGTGGCAGAGGGTCCCACGTTGTAGGTGCGGGGCTGCCCTCCTCTGGTGGGCCCTGCTGTCAGCCTGTAGCCCGTGATCACAGCACGAGGCCGCGTCCACAGCACCAGCACCGAGTGCTCCGTGGTGTTGAGGAACCGCAGGTTGGTGGGGGCATCGAGCTCTGGAGAGGCAAAGCAGAACACCCATCAGCTTCCCAGCTGAACCTCCACCCCCGCTGCCAAACCACGGCTGTGCACTGGGCCTGTATTTCTGATGTACTGTGTGAGGGCAACAGTAGGGAAGAGAGAAGGTGGGACCATGAGAGAGCTGGAAAGTTATTTCACTTCTACATCCACGCCTCAGTGCCATCCATTAACACACCGAGACAGGCAGACCTGACTGCTCCGGGCTGCACTGATTTGGGTCGCTGCCATCTCTGCATCCCATGGGGAAGGCAGCCTAAAGGTTGAGACAAGACAGATGACCCCAACACACTCAGGAATTCCAATAGTTTCTCATGAGTGCTGAACATTTTTTCAAAACCAGCTCAGTTTAGACTTGTCAGTGTAAGCACGGAAACCTAATTTTAGGCCTTTTCCACGAAAAAGATTTATTCTTTTAAATCCTTGCCCAGTCCTCTCAAAATCCCTTCCCAAAATAAACCACCCCTACTTTGTCATTTGAATGTCAAAATAAGTAATAGTCAGCGACTTTCCGCAGAAAACCAGTTCCTAGATCTACTTAAAAATATTCACACCACGGAACCGACCATACAACAATTCCAAGCATGCTCATCTCTCCCCTGGGACTCGGGGAACAGCTCTTACCAGGCTTCCTCCCCTTTTTATCAGCGCCCCTGGGAAGCTGCTGAAGCTGATAACCCAGATAACTACATAAACACAAGGCTGAAGCAGCACAGCTCCTTCACGGGAGCCACAGTGACCGGTGGAGATGTCATGGCCTTTGGCTGAGGCAAGGTGAGGCTCTGGAGGGGAATTTGCCCCCACAGCAGGCAGGGTAGCACTGGCTGCAGCAAGGAGTTCACAGTGCTCACTTGTCAAGTCTCCCCACCTTTTCTAGATTCTAACCATATGTTGAAATTTAAGAGCGGTGAGGTTTCATCATTGCTCTTTTTTGCTGGCAAATGCTTTTTTCTCCTTCTGGAGAAGCAATACTTTGGTGAAAAAAACGAGTGTTTTAATCACTGTCCCAGTGATTCAGCAGAAAGATGCTTTTGTCCTTTGTTTTCTCCCTTTTTGAGGAGGGAGGAAAAAGGAACTGAGGTCTTCCTTCTTCCACCACTGGAAAAAACTGGGGAGAACTCAAAAAGAAAAAGGAATAGTGTGGCCCTGCTTAAGCCCATCTCCAACCCACAGGCTGAAAGTCAACTTTATCCCTTGCTGGTACTTAGATCTGGGCTAAGTCTCATCTGAAAAAGATTGTATCTTCCTAAAATGTGTAGCCTAAAGTCAATTCCTTTCTGCACAATTTAATTTGCCAGCTCTATTAGGCTTTTATCACTTCCTCTCCCCATACTAGAGGAAAAAGGGGAAGATTAAAAAGCCACACACACACTATTGGAGTTTATTTGTAGACTGCTTTTTAACGGAAGGCCAAAAAGAGAATCACATTTACACCGTGGGAAGAGACTTCTGCTGCAAGGTTTTCCTTGGGAACCCTGAATGATTTCTGTTTCCCAGGACTTTCGACTACAGGATGCAATTTATGTGAATAGTTTCTGCAATGTGGTTTAGGCAAAGCAGTTAAGCGGATGATCGCAGCCTATGGAAAACGATTCCAGACATTTGTGACTGGCACTGTGCTGTCTGAATTAAATGTCTATGCTCCAATGTACACCTCTGTGTGGAGTTTCAGAGGAACCCTACACCTAGCCCAAGCTCCTCAAAACAACCACAAAAAATTACAGATCTAGCCGGGAACTGAGCCCTTCTTGTTCCAAATGCTTCCAAGAGAGTTCAGATTCCTAAGTCGCATCCTTGCTTTTGAAAGCCTCGCTTGAAAGAGGAGGGAGGGTGCTCACACCATCTGTGCTGTGCTCAAATTAGACACCTGTGGCAAAGGATGGACATAGGGATCCCATTCTCCCTGCACAGTCAAAGGACAGGCACTGTTCATTGCTCATAACTTTATGGATGGAAGTAAGGATATTTCTCAAACAGCATGGCTATATTCACAGATTATCCCATTTCCTTTCCTTCCCTCTCATATTACTAAGAGCCGGGCTGGGTTCTCAGAAGTTGCTCCTTTTACTGAAAAGTATCAGAAGAGCAGCAGATGCACATGGCTGAATTTTGACCCTTTGAATAAAGTCACCCAGCCAAAGAACACCACAAACATCCACTCACCCTTCTATTGCCCAATAAACAGGATCTGAGCAAACAAACCATGTCCAATGTTCTGTCTGCTCTGCTCTTCTTGGCTCAAAAATGGAGATAACCACCTAAATCCAGATAAAACTCCTACTCTTCCATCTGAAAACTACATCTTGCCCAGCCACTGCTCCTCTCTCTTCTCTGCACTGCTGCAAAGCAAAAAACAGTGCCTGACAAAGTGCATTTTCCCTCACACTGGTGAGGTGCTGCACTGCCACTAGATCATTAGCAATCAGGTTCTGAGCGATCCTGCATGATCCTTCCTTGCATGTGCAGGCACAACTGCCACTGCTGCCACGGGAGCCAGATAGGTATGGAGTTGTGAAAAGGGAGATGGGGATTTTCAGAGGAATCTCAGCAAGGCTTCTAAGTCATACTGAAATCTGCCCTAAGGTACCAGCAAACCCCCCCCCTAAAATTATAAAAATCACAGGCTGTGATCTGTGCTGTAAAAGAACTGCAGGGTCCATCAATTCTCAGCCAGTAATAAAAAAGTTGAATTCCAGCCACAGAAAATTGTTTTAAAGTACCATGAGACTTAAACTCCCATTGGAAAGCCCTGGAGGAGGATAAATCTGCTGAAGAGATCATTGTTAGAATGAATGAATTCCCAGCCCTGTCATCCTACTGATGGGATACCTCCTGGGCTAGAACTGTTGCACTTCAAGTGCTCTGTTTATACATTTCTCCGAGCAACAGAGAAATACGTGCTTCAAAAGGCTGAAAAAAGCACAGGGGAAAGACACTTACTGGTGGTTTGCTCTCCAGTCAAAGGTTTGCTCTCCCTGCCCTGGTTTACAGCAAAGATCTTGAAGAGGTAGGTTGTTCCTGGGATCAGGTCAATGACTTCAGCAAAAGAGCTCCTGGTGATGGGCAGTCTCTGGCCGTGCTGGCCAGGGCGGTTGACAGGGATCACCTCCACCCGATAGCCGGACACTTGGCTCTGGGGTGGGGTCCACATGATGGTGATCTTGATGTCAGAAACCTCCACAAACTGCAGATCTCTGGGGGAAGGCACTTCATCTGAAAGCACAGGGGTACAACAGTTGTCAGAGGGAATCCTTAGCAGGAGGAGAAGTTACAGGTTTCCTGGGAAGGAAAAAAAAGTGAATTTTGCCTGAACAATGGCTAGCCCAAGAATATTCACCAAATTAAAAAGTCAGGGTAACCTCACTGTAAACATGCCTGCACACATTCCCAGACAATATTCAAGCAGACTACAATATCAAACATCGCTATCTACTTTAAAGTATACTATGTCTTCAGAAGGTACCTTGCTGTGACAGAGAACTGAAAGACCAGATGTAATATGCTACAGAACTTCAAGTATATGCAGAACCAAAGCCTGAGGGGAAAAAAAGTACTCCAGGGGCTGGAAACAGTAACCTCCTCCTAAAATTAAAAGAGAGGGTTTTCAAAACCCACAGCATGTTCTGAATGTCTATGATTAACTTGAAATCCACCTTTTATAATTAAACAAGTACAGGGGCTGATCTGGCCTTACTATAGTGAAATGCACAATGCAATTCCCTCAGTGCTGGGCCACAGTACTGCACCCTTGAATTCCTGTGTTTAAATTAAGTTTCTTCAGACGAGGACTGATACTGCCCTAAGGTTAACCAGTGCACATTTCTGTAAGATGCAAAAGCCAAATCATAAAATCATTGAGCTGAGTTCATTCCTGGTAAATTCCCATTTGCAAACACGTGCTTGCAACTTGCAGGACCATGAAATTCCGCTGCTTACCACATCAAATCTCAATTCTTTCACTATCCCTTCTTTTGGTTTGGTTATTCAGTCCAACTGGATACTTAAAGAACCCTGAAACCAGAAGTTTTTTAAATACTGAGTGCCTCAAGTTTAGATCCTATGGTGTCGTTTTGGCACATCGGTCAATGCTGAGCAATCTCCCTCCTCACTGACTGCAAAGGAAAATAATGGATAGGACTGGAAGGGAGAAGGAAAAGTCAGGTGAACAATTTGAATGTGTGTTGTAGTGTCCGAGTACGTAACTCTGAACATCTGCAAGCCAAGTGCTGGGGCAAAATGATACACCAAGCACTTCGGAGGATTTCTTGGCAGAATCCCCATAAGGTAACTTGGGAAATTGATCTCTCTCCTGGCAGACAGACAGTCTTGACTGTGTCAGTAACTATGATTTTACTACAGAACTTCCACACCAGTGAAACTTACAACTCAAACCCACAAAACCATAACTGAGTCCATTTAAGCACTCAGCCAGCAGCAGCAATCTCAGGGACTGAAAGCCAGAAGATGAGCATTACCTGTGCGTGGGACCCCCGTGGTTTCCTGCTGGATGAAGACAGGAGTGCTCTCCTGGTTTTCCTCCACTGCGTAGATGCTGAT
>VYZR01108773.1:0-11535 GCA_013400675.1 Oxylabes madagascariensis | reverse complement strand
TGTAACATATATACCTGTTCCCCATTTAACAGGATTTCTAGAAAAACAAACCTGTGCCCACAGGCAGAAAATTTCAAAGCTCACCTAACCCCAAACCTACATTCAGAAACATTAGATCTGGTTTATTTACACATTTTCAGTCACTCTTTTGTCTAAAGCAGCCCAAAGCCCAGGTCTCCAGGCTGGAGGCATGCATATTTCACATAGCTCAGGGAGATGTTTGTTTAAGCAGTCCAACAGGAGTAAATGAAGCTCAGCAAGCCTTAATACTTAATCTTATTCAGATTAAGACAGTGGCAGTTGCAACCTTAAACAGGAAAGTAGAGAGGTTCCTCTTATGTTCTCTTCAGGGAACTGAAGCTGAACAACCAACAAACAGGCATTGCCCATCCCCTATAAAGAGTTCCTGGAATTGCCTGGACAAACAAGAGCTCAAATATTTAATTTCTTTGGGGCACTGATCAGGAAAAAACGTTTCGTTCCATGATGAATTTTGCTTGAGTTTCAGGCGATATAAGCTGAAGGTCGCATGTGTGCTATCACTAAATACCAAGGAGGCAATTAAACCAGTAAGGCCAGTAAACCCAAACCGCTGTGTGCACTGAGGGTCACTCTCTGAACTAACCCTGGCCTCAGGAATAACTGCAAACAGCTTGGCCCCCTCTTTATAACCCCCTGACATCTGCTTATGTCCGCCAAGGGACAGGGAGAATCTGTTCTGTTTTAAAAGGAAACCAAAAGGCATTAGGCACAGAAACCTGAACAGGTGAGGGGTGTAAAGTTGGCTTTCCTCAGGTCTTGCTCAGCGGATGAGCTCATTTTCTCTTGGGTTTCTTACCTGGGTAGGTCTGCAGAGGTTGGCAATGCCATTCTCCAATCCCACGACCATAGCAATAGCACTGGTATCTGACCCCATGGACATACTTCTCCCAGGAGTCTCCAATTTGGTAGAAGGTGCGGGTTTCCGAGTCCTGGCACTGGTCTGAAGGCACAAGAGAGACAGCTCACCACTGTGTTACTGAAACCACAGTGAAATATCTACAAAGAGTCAGTCCCAAAACACTTTCACACAAAGAAATGCAACATCAGCGTTGCAAATACAGGTACATAACGTGGCAACAGAACTTGAATCTCAAATCAAGGTTCTTAATATAGCACTGCATGTATTAAGGTGGATATTAGGGGGCTAATTCAGCTGTGATGTATTTCAGTGGGGTGTTTCTTCTAGAAACAATTTCATCCACTTTGGAGCTCAATTCTGCCCTGGCCAACTGAGTTCATCTCTCATTCAAAGCTAAACCATGCTGCTCTCAAGGAGATCAAAGGCAAAAATTCCTCCTGCCTTCAGCAGAATTCATTTATGTTTTAATAGTCCCCCAAATGTTTTTATTTTCAGCAGAATCTTTCCAGATTTACCATTGTATAAACCAAAGGGGGACAGATCAGATCCTGAAATCAGCTTAACTAGTGTAAATACAGCACAGTACAGCACTTCAGTGCACTTTTTACTCTGATAACTGCATGTATGCCTGGCTCAATGGAAATTTTCAGTGAGAATTAGCATTGTTTGCTTGGATAAATAAGAGCTTTGTTTAGACAGAGCCAACGAAATAAAAACTTTAATAGCACCTATACAGATAGCTGAAATCATCCCCCCACCCCTTCCTTCAAACTAGTAATTTTACAGGAGCTTTACAATCTATGTTCCTTGAGTAAACAAGTACAGATACTGCTATAAATAAAGCAGAGCTTCACAACCAGTAATTTCTAATAGACTTTCTTGGCAATAGTTTCAAGCTCTCTTGGACTTAGTAACTGCAAGCCAAACAGCCAGGTCTTATCTTCCAATCAAGGTTTGCTAGGGAAGGGAGGGAGGCAGAAGATGTGAAATCTCATTCCTGCAGAGAACCACGATGGTTTTAGCCAACCTCCAGAGCACTACTAACACGTGTTCTCATCCTGAGCTTTCCCTCTTTGCTAGAACAAAGGGCAGCCAAAAAATCAATTCAGTCCAAGGTAAGTTAATATCTGCTGGTGCTCCTTCCTCAGTTCAGGGAGAAAACTCTGAAAGATGTTAGGACAGAGAAAGAAAAGAAAACTGATCCTAGCATCAGTGCCCAGCTGCATGTTTTATGAGTGTTCAGGCTGAGAGCCCTGCTAAGCTGACAGCTCAGACACCAGAATGCAGCCAAATCACCACAGCCTGGGGCTAACTGCCCTGCTACCACAACATGCTACATTTTACAACATATGCTTGCCACACTCATGGTTCTTCTGTGGCGGGGTGATAACCCAAGCATATGTTCTGAAATTAACAACTGCCCTTTCACTTACCCTCCGGCAAATGCATCGTTCCTTCTATTTTTGCTTTCGTACATCTCAGGACAGAAAGTGGACAAAGACTGGGCCCAAACTCACCCCCCAGTTTCTCCATACCGCTCCCAGTTTGTAGAAAGCCACAAAGGGTGCTTGGCAAGTGGGGACAACAGCTGGTGACTCACCAACAGGATCACACTTCCATCTCCCCCGGCCCTGGCCAAAGCAGGTGCAGTTCAGCATGTGCCCCTCATCATGACGCTTGTGGAAGGTCTGGTTGACATCATAGGTGATGCCATCCACAATGCACTGGTCTGGGGGAGAGAGCAGAGTTTATCAGCAACAGGTCTAAGCAGTAGGACAGAACCCTTCTGCCTGGAACATCATTCCCTCGGCTTGATCAGCACACAGACTGACCGTGACCAGCTCCACCCAAGCCAGAAAGGAGCCCTGCTGTAATCTGTGACCCTCACAGTGCTGCATACACACCCCTGCTCCCAAGTTTATCTATCAGCCTGTACAAATAAGCAATCCTTGCAGAAAAGAGGTTTGTAGGACACAATCCAGCTACAGAACTGCCTTGTTGCTCCTTCGGACAGATTCCACATGTGAACAAAAATCTAAACCACCACACTGACTCTCCAACCATCTCCTCTGAGGAACATCTCAGCTGAAACTCCTCAGCCTCAATTCACTGCAACTACACAAGGAGAACAGGGCTGCTCCAAATTTATAAAGATACAATGAAGAAGTACAGCCATCTTCATGATGCTATTCTGCTGGGTATCTCTGCTACCCTCTGCAGTAATCTGAAGGCAGAGGCAGATCTTCCATGCACACAAGATGCTGCTGGTGCCCACCAGTCTACTCTTTTCTCATAACACAGGAACCAGACCCCATGCTTTAGGACAATGGTATCACTCTATTAGATTCAATGTCCATCTGGGATCTGGCCTAGAATTCCTAAAGGCAGTCTAATCACAGCAAGGAGCAGAAAGACAAAACAAACATGAAAACAAGCCCAGAAGCAAGTTGTTTTGTTAAATGGGACCCAAGAGACCCAAGTTCAGGTCCAGAGTCAATCCTGGACCAGCTGTCCTTGGGGAAGCGAGCCCATGCTTTCATTCTCCATGATATTTTCCCACACCATGGGCACAGCATCAGGATAAACCAAGCAGCGCTCAGACTCTCCTGCAGGCGCCAAGGTCTGGCTGCTGTGTTTAAACAGCTCTACTCAGATAACTTCTGCCTTTTGAAAAAGCAAAGTATCTCTACCCTCTTCTCATCAAGAAAGACCACTCCAACTCCAGAATGGAACTGCAGAGAACTAGCTGTGTAAGTGGAAACAGGACTTGCACAGACCAGAACTTTGAGCAGTGCCTTTCATGCTGTTCTGAAGGGAACACATGAAAAAAAACCCTTCCAAAGCCCTTGAGTGAGCCTTTCCCTATAAATTATATCCCATTTCAGCAGTGGTGTTAAAGAGTCCTTTCTTGGCCTCTTGACAGCAACTCCCCTGCCTTTTCCAGACATGAAGCCAGTGCTGTGAGCTAGCTGTAGGATGATCAAATGTCTGTGCTTTTGAGTCTTCTTTTTTTGGTATTGCTTAAGTACTTCTCCACTTGGACCACTCACACAAATGAGTAAATAAATAAGAGTAATCTCCATGCTTTCCTGCCAGCTTTTCATATAGATTAGCCAGCAAAAGGCTAATCTAGCACAGAGGAATTGAAAATTTCACTGCAGAACAATAAAAGAGAACAGCTCTGCTTTCAAACTTCAGACTAGTCTGGAGTTTCGTCTGTTCTTGAGGCAGGGAGGTGCCTATACTGAACTCTCTGTAAAGTCACAGTGGTGCCAACTCCTAAATGTAGACAAAAGGAGGGAGGGATACCACGATCAAGACAATCAAAGTTTGCTTCTGCTTGAGAGCCTGTAAAGGCTGAAATATACTTTTCCAGCACATAACCAAGCCAGTAACTTCACAGCTCCTCTAATCCCCTTCCTACTCCAACGAGTAAATGGCAGTTCTCAAGCCCAGAATGACAGAAAAGAATTCCAGTTTCTCCCACCTCCCACTCAGAATGAAGTGGTGATATCAACAGGCAAATCAGTACCTCTGAGCTGTGAATAGGCAATGCAGGTCCATTCCCCACGGCCATTTCCTACACAAGTACATCTCATCATGTGGCCCATGTCATGCTGCTTATCCCACTGGTCCCCAACACGATACATGACACCATCATTGGTTGTGCAGATTTCTTCATGGGCTGGGTGAGAAGAAAGCAAGAGGATATCTATGAGGCCAGAATTTACAAGATCTTGAGGACTGAGACCACTTGCAATGCTCCTTCATACCAGGTAGTGGTTTCTGCATCTGAACATGGAAATTTTAGGTACACACTCAAATTTAGGTTCTCCAGCAGATCTACACCAGTTTGCTCCAGCTGAAGAGCACGCCTAGTACTGACTTGCAGCAAAGAATTAATGAAAATTGCCTTCTCCTGGCACTGCCTAAGTCTCTGCTAGAGGTGGCCAATGGGGAAAAAAGGGACAAAAAAGAACTTCAGAAATGCCTTAAAGGGCTTTGGGCTGAGATGCAGCTCATTAGAAGTCATTAGTATCTGACCAATGACAGAGAGGTCTCCACTTTCCAGCTCAATGAACCACATACAGGTGCTCCATAACCCCCTGATGGCTCTCAGCCTTACCAGCCATGGGGCAGAACCCAAACTTCTGGTCAGCATCGTAGTTCTCAGTGGTTCCACACCACTTCATGTTGTCCCTCCGTCCCTCGGATGTACAGTCGGTGTAGTTTCGGTTGTTGTACAGAAAGGGGAAGTGGCACAGTGCACCATTGGAATTGCCACCACGTGTCTGGACCAAAACTGCGCAAAAAATGGAAAGAGAACAGATGCAAATGCAGCCTGCACTCTCTCTTAGCATGCATGGAGGAGCTTGGAAAACAAACCACTAGCACTACTTTTTCCCACATGTGCCCTGCATATAATCCACAGGCCTCTTTTCTCGACTTTAATTAATTCAGATGTGGAAACATAAGCTTTGCACGAGGTCAGTTCAGTTCAAGCTTTGCTCTGGAATGAGCTGCAGAGCCAGCCATGGGAATTCCCAGGAAACAGGGAAAACCAAAGCTTACTGTGTTCAGAAAGTAGCTTTGCAGATCCCTTCTCCCAGGGCCTAGGGAATGAAATAAACTGGCAGCTCTCAGCATACCTGTATTATCTCACTGAAGCTATTTCCCAGTGGTGCCCTTCAGCTCTAAGGGAAGCCTTCACCCTCAGGAAAGGGTTACAGTTCAGTTATGTACAACAGGACAAGCCAAAACCTCTCTGCAGGCTGGAAGCTTCATGTTTTGCAAGCAGCAGTGGAAAGAGAGCTGTAATCTACCTGAATTAATCACCTCTTGAGCAACTCTGCTTTACAAATATTGGAGAACAAGAAGACATTTACTGAGATTTTTCTATATCACATTTCTCTTTTCCACAGTGTATCACAAGAAGCCTCTCTAAAACACAAATGGTGCATGGACAGGGACAGTGTTTGGGTGTTTTGGGGGAGTTAGTTTGTTTGTTTCTTTAAAAAGAAAGTATTATATGCCCTGTAGAGAAAGGCTTGACTTTGATCAGAAAAAAAAACAACCACAGTTGAACAGAATTTTTAGAAAAGTGTCTGTGCAGTGTAAGAAGCAGTATTTTCATGTGGGAACATACAGAATCACTAGGTTGGAAGAGACCTTCAAGATCATCGAGTCCAACCCAACAAGAAATATTCTTTCCAAGGTCAGATCCCAAGAAGCTGCCTGGACACTGCTCCATGGATGCCTTACACGCATTCCAGGAAGTGCAACCACACAGGTAGATAGATCTGTGCTGTGAAGGGAACACTGACCATCCACAGACAAGAGGGAACGCTGCTGCCTTAGTCATGCCCCAGCTTCTGATCAGTGAGCACAAATCACACGAAGGTCACGGCTATATATGGCAGCCTGGCTAGATAGCCAGGATGGAGGGAGTGACAGGACGCACAAACTGTACTCCATGGACATCCTACTCTTTGCAGCCTAATATGGGCATTGCTTGAAGCAATTCATCCCAGCAAAGCCAAAGATAAGCATCCTTTGGGCCAAAGCTCCACCATGACCAGGTACTCCCATTCTAAGGTCAGAGAACCTTAGAGGACAGAGAGCAGGACTCAAAGGGTACACCCATAGAACCCTCCAAAGATGCCAAGGACATGCAAGTGCTCTGTTATCAGGCAGCCCTCCATTCACAGCACTGCCTTGCTGCCTTGAGTCCTTCCAGACTGCTGGAATTGGTCTGGAATTGGAATTGCTGTGTCCTCTGCTCCTTCCTCCATCCCTACACCAGGGTCACACACATGTGAAGACCCTCTGAGAAGGACTCACCGTTCTGCTCGGTACAGAAGGAGTATCTTCTGTCCTGCTCGAAGTTGGAAGTGGTGCTGCACCAGAAGTGCCCATCTGTGCGGCCTTCGGTGGTGCAGGAATAGAAAGTTCTTCCATCGTAGGTGAAAGGCAGGACACAGGGCTCTCCATCAGAATTGCCACCATACGTTTGGGTCACAGCTTCAAAAGGAAAATCACAGCATTAGACTGCAGTTTAAAGCAATCTCCAAATCTCAGGCCTCTAAAACAGCAACAACCCCCCCCCGGGCCAAGTCATTGGCTGCTGGGAACCCACACTGACTGCCATGGAGCCAGGCCAAAACACACCAACAGACAGCTCCACAGCTGTGGCATTCTTTTACATTCTTTTTCAAACATACATTATTGCAGCTCCATTTGAATAAAGTTATTAATGCTGCTCCCCAAGGGCTCTGTTTCCCCTCAGCAAGTTATATATAGCTCACTGGGAAACGTTCCTCCCGTAACGAACCAGACTTCAAATAACCAAACCATTTCTTCCCCCCTTGCACCTTTCTCCAGTATGTCTTTGAAGAAGACATTTCTGACATGCACACAAACGGTTCCACCTGGAAATTAAGCCACAGCACAGTGGCTCTCTTTCTCCAGTATGTCTTCTTTAGAGGACGTTTCTGACACATACACAAAGGGTTCTACCTGGAAATTAAGCCACAGCACAGTCCTAGAGGCCTCACTGGAGTGAACAGGCACCACACACCAACTCATACCTATCTCCTGGCAGCTGACTCCGTTGCCCAGGCAGGTGCAGAGCATTTGCTGGCTGCCCTGTGTCTTGAGCCACTGCATGCCCACGGAGTAGACGACGCCGTTGTCCGTGATGCACTGGCCGTAGGGCTGGGGCTGCGGCTGCTGCGGCTGGGGCTGGTACAGCGCCGTCTGCACGTTGGTGATGCTGGGGGAGCCAGAGCCTGCGGCACAAGGCGGGACAGGAGGGACATGTGGCACGCAAAGCTCAGCAACAGAAGGCTGCCACCAAATGCTGAGATAATAAAACCTCAGGCACTCCATCAGACGACACTCTTAAGCTTCCCGACCATTCCACTTAGCCAATTTCAAAATCAGAACTCCCCCTTTCTGCTAATGACAGCCTCTGGTTTCCAACCCTGTAGAGTGGCTTTAGAAAGGATTTAGAAACTGTTTTGCATACGAATTGTTTAGAAAACAATTCTTTTTTGAAAAAANACCCTGTAGAGTGGCTTTAGAAAGGATTTAGAAACTGTTTTGCATACGAATTGTTTAGAAAACAATTCTTTTTTAAAAAAAAAAAAAAATTAGTTGAAGGAAATGTAGAATAGAAAAATGAAGATCAGTGACAAGAGAATAAAAATTACCAAGGAAGTAGGGAGATAAGGCAAAAAGGATTAATTTTGAATTTTTCATCAAAGAACAAGAAGAAAAAACTTAAAATGTATTCTTTTAGTCAGCAATTTTTAAATTTTGAATCAAAGTTTTTGGCACATTATCATTTGGAATAATACTAAGAGACAAAGAGACTTGTTGTCCACATCATATAAATTTTTGCTAATGATTCCCACAGGAAACTCCACAAATTCAGCTCAGCTAAAATAGGGGAAGTAATAATGGAAACAAAATACTGGCACCCTTGAGGTGTTACACACTTTGAAGTTTAGACCTTCTGAGAGTTTTAAGTTAACCTGATGGCACCAAACAGTTAAAGGTCATTTACCACGTAAAATTTAGTGCAGGCACTGCAGGAAAACAGAAGTTCTACATTGCACTCACTGATAAGAATACTAGACCCTTAAAATGACAAAAAACAGAATTTAGGAGCTGAAGATTTAAACCTTGGGCACAGAAAATATGCTACCTGTAAACTAGGCAGTATTTCATACCGAAATTACAAGCTATCTCATGTACATGTATTAAACAGCATTGTATACATTCCTTGACACTTTTGGGTTTTTAAAGCTCAGCCATTAGTAGGTGTATTTATCACGTCAAAGAAACCAGATGGTCTCAGTGGGGTTTAAATAAAGGACATTTCAAGAAAGTTACCCTGAGGCAAATACATAAAGTTCAAACATTAACTTGGAGTGCCATATTCCCAAGACAAAGATAGTTCCTGTGAATGCAGGGCCCTAGATGTGATTTACTGCCCTGTGATTGTGCAGGCAATCCCATCTGTATGTGCCAGCCCCATTTGTGCATGGAAACAAGGTACCAATTAATCTTATCTCCACACGCACAAACAAGGAGCATCTTCTGAACTCTGACCCTCTTTGCTGCTGATCTTTCCCAGACAAGACTTCGAAATACTTGAATTAGGACAGAACAACTCAACTTCAAGTCCTAACCTGTCAAAACCTGCCATTCCTCTTCTCCCTCCCTATGTTCCATGCCACGATGTCCCACTTACCAGTGCTGGTGGTGTGCAGGGACGTGTGCCTCTCACATTTCCACTCGCCTCTGCCGTTCCCGGTGCAGACACACTGTAGCAAGTTCCCACGGTTATCCTTCTTGCTCCAGGTGTCCCCAATTCTGTAGGAAGTCTTGGTGTCGTGGTCATTGCAGCGATCTGTGTGAGGAACAGGAATCTCAGTTGGGCCTGCACTGCTTCACTGGGCAGCTCCCAGCACTCAACCACCAACTCCATCAAACAAACTCATCTTTAGAGCCTGAATTAAAGGTCCACTTCATTCTCTGGAGCCCACTATTGCAATCCCTACATGCTCTAAAGCCTGCACTGAACTGCAAAGGCTGAGAGCATCCCAAAATACTGGTGTTTTAACCTAAGGAAAGATTTTCATTCATTTCCAGAACTGTGCTTTCACTTTGCAGCCACTGTCAAAATGAGCTACTTTTTAAAGCCATTCTAAACCCATTCTGTCTAGCACACACCTTTAAAGTTAAACTTGTTTTAATGACCCTTGTTTTTCCTTTAAGAAAAAAATAGGAGTCTTTGCAGCTTGGTCATTTCATACTATACACAGGGCACAGTTCAAGTTCAGGGCTCTCTCTCATCTGGAAGGGACTAAAACCAGTTTGAGGGCAACACGTAAAATCCCATTTCTTCCAAAAGAAGCCTCCATGAAGCTGCAGTGAAGTTAATACAAGCTGCTCAAGTAACACCAGGAGTACCAAACTTTCTAAATCTCTTTAATAGCCCCCGATGAATTGAGCAAATGGGTTCAAAGGACAGCACAACAAACTACTTTTGTCTGGATGCCAGAGCCACATGGATTAACTAGTTCTTCTTCCATTACAACACTTTACCTTCTCATTCAAGGGAAACTTGATACAGTGGCTCAAATATAATCACAGATCAATGAACATGGATTTATGAAGAACTGTGGAAGGACGTGTGCAATAAGCCAGACTGCCACTGAGAGAGCACATGGGACAGAATGTGAATGTAGAAAACATGCTACTGATTCACACTGCTAGAATGACCAGAAATTGAGCATTTGCCAGAAGTATCGGAAATTGGGAAGGTATTCATCATGCCATTTTGCAAATGTGAAAAAAATGTGTCTTATGAACACTCTTCTCAATGAATAGCTGAAATGTCACTGAAGCAATCAGTTCTGATTCTGGAAAATGCTGGCCATAAAAGATACATAACAGCAGCACACACTTGGAAGTGTAATGCCATTTTGTGGCTTAGAGGTATCATTTTATATACATAAATTCGAATTTCTCTATTCAAATGTAATTGGAAAACAAAATGAAAAATGAACAGGTCCTTATATTGCAATTTCCCCCATGATACAACAGCATAGACCTGAGTTATGGAAAGAAAGCTACTGCCAAATACATTTTATTGGTAATAATAAGTCCTCCAAAATTCACAAACAACACATTCTGTTTTATTCATTCCCATTTGACAGCTAATGATTTTTCCCTGTATGTCTTTAACAGACTTAATATTGTCAAGGCTGGGTTGATTTTTATAGCTTATTTCTTGACCAAGTCTCTCCAGGTCTTCCATTTTAATCTCCACCCTCCTTAGTGTCTTATTCTTTACAGGTGTGCTGTTTACACCAGCAAAAATCCATTACTTGTGTGCCTCAAGGCAACTGAATATGAAGCAATCGAAAGGCTACAGAAGAGTTCTCAAACCTTGCATAACCAAAGCATAAGGTACAAAGTTAAATTTTCTTGAGGCAACTGGTGTAAACCCGAGACAGAAGTAAGCTCTGCGGTGGAGCTAACAGGACTGGAACAGAAGGTCAATAAACAAGCAAGATTTTGGGTTTTAAAAGTCCTGTTTGCTCTGCAAATACAAATAAAATGGAGTATTTATGGTAATGTCCCTCAACGATGCAAAAGCTTTTTAAAAAAAATCACCTGTGCTCCTGGAGCTGGAAATGGGGTGGGAAAATTGATAGGTGAGATGGTAGAGCAGGCAACACAAACCCTGGTTTAGCTAACACATAAATTAAACAGTAACAGAGAGAAAGAAGCAAGAAAATATTTTAATCTTGCAGATCTTGCTCTTGGAAAGGGTATTTAACTTAAAAACCACTTGACTGTCCCTCAGAAGGCTCCTTGAAAGCACAGAAATGGACATCCTAGGCTAAATTCTCTGCCATTTTGTGGGCCAAGCGATTCCCCTGACTTCCTAGGAGATGCCTTACTGTGGCTCAGCTGACATGCAGATTCTTTAAACCTTTCTCTCTCCCTGAGATTAAATCCCCAAATAATGCAGGCCCCCTTTTCCCCAGCACTGATGACCAACTCTGGGGAGTGCTCCCAGACTGCAGATGGTGACTGGGGCACCGCACAGGCCTCTC
>VYZR01108764.1:32185-45447 GCA_013400675.1 Oxylabes madagascariensis | reverse complement strand
GCCATGGGCAAGGACACCTCCCAGGATCCCAGGCTGCCCCAAGCCCGTCCAGCCTGGCCTGGATCCTGCCCCCAGGAGCACACGGAGAGCTTCTGCCTTGGGCTGGCAGCTCCGCTGCTCCTGCTGCCAACAGAAACTGAGCTGTAAGAAGAGGATTCCACTGCATCACCTCACTTGTGTATTGGAGACTTACAGAGTACAGAAACAGCCCTTTTCAGTTATTTTGTTATCACTTTCTCCACCAGTAATCACGTTCAATTTACGGTATTAGACTTTGTATCTTCATAGACCTATGGAAGGTTTTATGAGAACACCCTCTCAGCCTTACTGCTGCTTTCTACAGGGGTAATGATGGACTGACAGCAACTATAAAACTGAATATTTTGGTTATCCTGCCAGGATTTTCCTTCCACGCTGTTACGCCAAAGGAAGGCATAAATACAGAAAATGTCCAAAATGAAGGCAGGCAGTTACTGGTGTCAAGGAAGGAATATTTAAAATTGATTGAGGTTGAGTTCCTTTAGGTTACTGAGACAAGAGCACTTGTGTTTAGGAAATGGGTAAAATAAGAGCCAAGCCTGCCTTTCTTTGCACAGCCTCATCTGCCAGGGATGCTGCTGGGAGTTTTCCAATGTGTACCAGGTACAAATGAGTCCCCACAGAGAAAGGCAGCTCTTTAGATCCTTGTTCCTATCGGATAAATCCATTCGATATGCAAGACTTTCCCAGATGGTATAAAACCCCAAGACCTCACTAATTTATGCAGGATGAGTCTGATAACATTGAGATTATGAAATAGCAGCATCAGATAAAAATAAACGGTTTTCACTTCAGAGTTTATCTACCTTTCTAATGTAAATTTATGGTTATTAAAGGAGGTTATTTATAGGTGTCTTTTCAAGCTGTTACATAACAGTGCTTCTGCCCTGTGCCTTTGTACACAGATAGAAATCACATTAATGAGCTATTCACCCAACAATTCAATGAATGCAGGAGTGAGGAGAATTCACAAGATGAGACAACTAACAAACAAAAATCCCAATCTTTGTTTCTGCTTTAAATACATCAGGGAAATTTAGCAGAACACAGAAGTCTTAAATCTTGAAAATAATGAATACAATTTATGAGCAGGCATGTGAATATGTTTAATGACTTAGTTAATAGTACTAACAAAAGTGAATTTGGTCTTTTCAAGGTTACTTGGTTGCAAATTATGCTATGTACACCTCACAAATCTTAAGCAGGCAGTCAAGTACAATAATTCTGAGTCTGTTTTAAACATTAATACTTTTCTGAATTGGTTTGCTATTTTTTATGCATTAAGCACCAACATGGAACAGTGTATAAAATCCCATAATCTTTTCTATTTTTCCCATTCTCTTCATGTAGAAGTCTTCTGATCTCATTTATCTTACCACTGGCAGTGATCTAGAGTGTTCTGTACCTAAACAACAAGGATCTCTGACTTCTCCATCTACAGAGACACTAGAAAGTATGCATTTCAACTGTAAAATTGCATTTCTTCATTTAAAATAATTGATTTTCATTCTAATATATATACGTACTAAAAATTCGACTCCTCCTGCCAACCTTGAAGAAACCTAAATTCTGTTACATGCACAGTGAGTCCTTCAAAGCAGGCATCACTTCCTAAGTAGAATGTCAGTGGAAAAGCAGGAGGTGCTGCAATACACCACAGAATATAACAGATCATGCACACACTGCACTCAGGTGCACTGGTTTCTATTTTGTCTCCTAAAATCCTTTCAGGGTCACTTTTCCAGGTAAGCCACCTACCAAGCAAGTTACTGTGGGGAATGGAATATTCAACATTGAAAAATCAGAATAATTTATGGAGCAAAAAAAGCTGTCTTTGATGTGAATTTGCGACTGCAGATTTGTAACAAATAAAAAGGTTAAATACAGTGTCCCTGAGACAAATTCATTGCAGATGGTGAGGCACAGGACGGCGATTTTAAAGGTCAGGGATTTTGTAAACTCTTCTAACCTGAATAAAGGAACCTGCTTTGATAGAACTTATTGAAAACTTCAGTAAAACATGGCATATTTCCCAAAGAACTCAATGGTTTCCCATGGAAAGGCCTATTAGTTTAGTAACACAGGTTTAGTTTAATAAATTTTTAATTAAATGCATAATTACACCTGCACACTTTCTGTGAAGGTTTGTGCTAAGAAAATTTGGTCTCTCAAAATGTTCATGCATGAAGGAGGTTCACTTCAAGAGCATGTGAATATTCATTAACATTTTTCGTATTCTTCTACCTCTTCTTTGGGACAAAGTTCAAACAAGATGATTTGTACTTGGAAGACACTAATTGGAGTTTTTAAAGCTGCTGTACAAATGACACACTTTTTAGATGCTGAAGTATTGTGGTTCCAGGAATAACTCTAGACTTTCTGCTAAAGTTTATAACACATCTAAGTTTTAATATATTAGTTTTTATAACAGTGGCAGAACACTAAGAAACTGCCCTTTTTTTTGTGGCTTGGTGATGTCTGTTCCAAATCTATTTTTTGCTTTCAGAAATGTCCACTACAGCTACTATACCAAAGTGTCAGAGAAATGCGGGACTTTTTGTGATATCCAGAAAAATCTAAATGACTTTGACAAGGCAGCGTGTCCTGCCAGCATGATTATAGCTGTAGTAGTCATCAGTTTGGTTCATCTTGTTCATCTTTGACTTCAGGCTTGATTAGCTATAAATGCTTACCTTGTCCCCTCTGGATCAAATACCTAAACAAGCTTTGATGTTCCAAGGATATTCTAGCCAAAGCACTTTTGGCAGTTTCATGGGGGGAAAATGCTTAAGGTACTGTTTTATAGTTCAATGATTCCATAAACAGCAAGGGAAACAGGAATACAGAGGTGGCTTTCCCCTTTTTAAAAATTAGATTTGTTTTTTTCTCAACATAGCCTGTTTTTTTCCCCAGACCCGTAATTCAATTCAGTGAAAATCACAGGTACTTGCACTTGGAAAGTTTTGGGAGGAGTTTTGGTTTGTTTTTATCTTCAGCTTAAAAGTAAATCACAAGTCATCCCGATTTTCCCTGTCAACGCTGTTGTTCTCATGCAAAGAGTTTTAATTCATTAGGCTGTCAGTTTTCAATTCAGTAGGAGGTTAATATTAGTATGTCCCAAGGATCTGGACTGTAGTTAGCATTTAATACACTCATTCATTATCCAGAAAGGCAGAAATGAGGTGTAGAACAGAAAAATGAGGTCAGCAGGATTTGCAGATGACAAAATTATTTATCTCCCGAAGAGAAGGCTGTGATGAAGTTCATGGGAACAGAACTAGACAAATTGGCAGCATAATGGTTGGTGAAACACAGACATTGACAAATGCAGGGGAGAGCATGGGAGACTGGCAAATCTGAACTGCCTGTACCCAGGGCCCTGTTCTAACTTCTCACTAACTGCTAAGGGAAAAAGAACACCCAGCACAATTATAGACTCTTCTCAATGCCCAGCAGCACTCAAAAGCTAAATAAGGTGGTGGAATACAAAAAGAAATAGCCTAGAAAAGACCCAAAATACAGTGGGAAAACATTCGATCCTGTTTTCCTTTGAACTTTACAATGAGCCGGGGTCATTCACCTAAGAGCTATCATAGGAGAGAGCCATGTCTCTAACAACTCCTAAATCCGTTCTCAGGTGTATTTTGTTGCTGAGGCAGGAAGCTGGAAGCCCATAGTCAGAACTCGTGCTGGCTTGTGGAACCTGTGAAGGTCATTTGCCTCCCTTTGCTTTCCATTCTGGAGATGAATGCATGCAGGGATATTGGGGTGACTGTTCTCACCCAGAGAAGAGGTTGCCTCCCCACAAGGTGTCATCAGTCTGCTTTTATTCCCTTGTGATCTCCCTGTCACATCGACACCCATCTTCCATTTTATTTCTCCTCACCAGCCGACAGCTTGGCCACATCAGTTTTATGTTATTTAGAAATGTTTCCTCTTGGGATCCTGGGAACATATTTGTGTTCTCCTTTCTCCCCCATTTGTCTTTCTCGTTGGTTGTGGGTCCTTCTGAGTAAGTTCTCACTCTCTCAGATCAGTTCTCTGCACAGCACTACCAAGGAGGTGATGAAGAGACAGGAGGATCCCTTTAGAAGTTCATGAGCATCTCCCATGCTGTGGCTGGAGTTACAGGCTCAGTTACACTGCAAGCACAGGACTAAAGATTTTTGTCAGACAAACTCTGCTCCAGCAGAAAATTGAAATTTTAACTTTTCCTCCAGTGGAAGTGCCAATTAGTTCTTTATAGTTCTGGTAGTAACTCAGACCCCAAACTGCAGAACAATGTTTGTCAACAAATTTTCATGCAATTCGTAAAATTTTTTGCTCATTTTAGTTTACTTTTAGTTTAGAATGTTAATTTTTTTCTCATGTTAGAGGTTTGTGAAGAGTTGTGTGAAATACAGGGAAAAAATAGAAGATTCTTCATATAGCCCAATACTGGCTAATTTTACAATCGGAGTTCTACTTAAAATTTGTACATCTCTTAGGTACCTCAGACTGTAAGAGCCCCCAAAGTGCCATTCTGATTTATGTAACTACATATCTGATACAATTCATAGAAAGAGGAAAAAAGCTTTGAAGCAACTCTGCACCATGCTGTTTCTCTCTGTGAATTATTCTCCCCATATTTTTATGTAATAGTGTAAATTAATTACAAGGATGCCAATTTTAGCTCTTTGTTCATCGAATAAAATTACAAAGAGATTCCCAGGAGTACACTGTATGAAAGCTTACATTTTTAGGAATATTTAAGTTGTAGAGAAATTAATTTTTTCCTTATTAGTTCTCATTTCACAAACAGCATCTTCTTTGTTCCTAACTAGCTGCTATAACAGCTTTGAGTCTTTAATTATTACTAATTATTGACTAAAGATTTATTATTATTTGAAAGTTGCAGCCTTTTGACTCTAACTAATGAACAGGATGGGGCAAAGAAAAAAGGTACTGAATTATTCACTAACATTTGGTTTAATTACAATCAAGTGACCCTTTCTAAATTGGAAAGTACGTGGTGAAAAGCAGAAGACAAATGATTTTTTTTTTTTGTATAAATAATGAATAGCCCTGGTTTTTATATTTAAACACCAAATTAAAAACCAAACAAACAAGGAAACAAACAAGGAAAAAACCCCCTAAGCTATCCATTCTAGAGCTTTGCAATAAGATGTAGTAGTTTCTTGTGAGCTCAGAACACATTCTGTTTGACCTTTCTGGAGTTCTCTTTCAGATCTGATGTTGCACCTGCTTGGCTTTAGAAAATTACGCTGAAAACTCCATAAAGGTTTTTTTCCTTCTAGCTTATGCTGGATTTTCTTCATGCAGTGAACAAAACAGATGAGTTGTATTGCAGGACTCTGTGCAAGAACAATATTTGCAAGAAACTGTATTTGCTTCAAAATTCAAATGTGAAGCAGTATCTCAGTCACTTAACTATGATCTTTTTTTAATCTCAGCTCTTCTTATAAAGGACATATTTTAATTAAAAAACCAATCTGGTAAAGCATAAAATACTCCTTCAGTGCAAAGACCAACTATAAGGATCTAAAAATTTTATTAACTTCCTAAATTATTTTAAAAATGCATCTTTCCAATTACAAGTGCTCTGCTCCTCAGCACATTTATGCACATCCTTATCCTTGGACACTGCACGCCCTCCAAATGCCCATAATTAAATTGCATCTTTTGCTGTAAATTCATCTAGATTTGTAAGATGAGAGTATCTGAAGTAGATGCACGGCCTGGAGTTCACATCAGCCTGCCTCAGCTTGCATTTTAAACAGTAAGGTGTTGGTATTTTGGAAATACTGTCCTGAATCCTGCCTCTGGAGATGTCAAATTATTGTGTATGCTGCCAGGGCCAAACAGTCCCTATCCCTGCCTGCATCACTGGCAGCAGGCAGCTCTGCCCAAGCACTCCAGAAGAGGCAAAGAGCAAGGACAGTGAAACACAAAGCGTATTTCACTGCCAGGAGACAGCATTTATCTCTGTAAATGTTACCTTGCAGCTGCTTTCAAACCCAGCCAGGGTAACTCGCCATCCTCCATTTCCGGAGCGAGGTATTTGCTAGGGAGTTTGTTCCTAATGATCTGTAACTTCAGGTATCTGTTTGTTCATCTCAAATCCAAAGCATGCAGGGAGGTGTTGTGGAACTCTCTGGAGGACGCTGGCATCACACCAAATGAACGGAGCGTTTACAGTGGAATAAAAGTAATCTGTGATGACTGATGTCGTGCCTCTGGCCTTCAGCTGAAACACACTTGAAACTGTGAAGAAGGTGCCTCCCCAAAGGCTTGGTTGTCTTGGCAATTTAAACAAATGAAGCATACTGCAAGTGTTCAGATGGGATTATGTGAAGGTGGCTTCCAATTTGGGTTAATTTGGCACTGTGAAGAGGGAAATAGTGGATTTTATCTCCTTATAAATCCATTCAGAAGAAAAAAGCCCAGAACACTATTTGTTTTCTTTTTCACCAAATGCCACTGTTCAGTCGTGCAAGTATTCAAATAAACCAGTAACAGCTTGCCAGAAGATAGACTGCTAGAAAACACAGTTTGTTTTCTCCTCATTATTCGAGAGTGTGCCCTGAAACATTACCTACTGGATGTAATTCAAACCATGGTCTGTTGAAGAATAATTAACTTCTTCTGTCACATCTACCCATCCAAGACCCCCCACTAGTGAACAGATCTCAACATTTCTGCAAGTCAGAAAAATTGTAGTGGTCATAGTTGTAGGAATAATGATGTTAATACTACTAAAATGCACCAGTGGACAATGAAGCCTGAGCTGATTTTGGAACTCAGTGTGGACGGAAAGTAAGGCCATTCAAGCCACCCCCTTTCAACAGTGAAGGAAAAACTACTGAGATTATGCACTCCGTGCTCTGCCTGCAGCCCCTGACAACAAAACTGCTGGTGGTGCTCAGGGCAGACTCCACTTTTCCCCTTACCCCCTGCATCAGCTCACAGGGAAAACATGAGGGAAATGTGCAGTTCTAACTGATCCCATTCTCCCTAGACTCCATGTCTGCTGCCAGAGGTGAGCGTCCCCCTGCTAACTGTGATCAGGTACAGGAACCAGGAGAGGAATCTCAGCCACTTGACCAAAAAGCATGAGATGGGCGGAATTGTCCTTCCATAGTTCTGCCTCAGAGACTCACGGCAGGCCTGGGGCTGACTTGAATGATTAGAGAGAGACATTGAAGCAATGGCAATAGCACTCTCCAGTTCTAAATAGTACTCGGTTTCTGGGATTTTTTTCCCCGGCAGTGCCTTTTTGAGAGGTGACATCTCCTGCTCCCTCAGGGATCAATCCTCTCCCTGGACACAAATAACACAACTTGCCCAGAATTTCAAGCGTTTTCATTTAAAGATGAAATTTCCTCTTCATCCTTAACCCTCATGGACACTAATTGCTGATCAAGCTGAGCCTTTTAAATGACTCCTCATTCCTGTTTGCCACACTCAAAGTCTGATAGATTAAAAAAAACCCGAAAGTACACAGTAAGACGTGCTTAGGTTTCCTGGTGCTGTGCTAGAACATTTTAATGAGAAATGAGAAGAAAGAAGGCGGTGGGGGAAGGCTCTGTACAGCCCCCATTGCTCGGCCCTGGCCGAGCCGCTGCCCCGGGCCGCCTCCCCTCAGCGGCTGTGATGGCGCTGCCCGGACCGCGGGCGATTTACAGGTGTTCTGTGACAGAACACGCACTCGTGCCGAAGCACATCACCGATACAGCCGGGACTCCGCTAAAGCTGCAGCGGGGATTGCTCCATGAGCTGAGGGGAAGCAGCGCAGTTCTGAGGGAAGAGCTCCGCGCCCGCCCCGAGCCCCCGCCCTGGGCAGCGGCTGTGCCGGCGCCTCATGGCAGCGTTCGCTTCCAGCTCCCGGGGGAAAAACTTCTTGCGAGGGCGTTCTCTGCCCAAGGATTGCAGCAGTAAGGGGAAGCCTCTGCCCCGGGCAGATCCCGCAGTGTCCAACACGGGCTCCTGCAGGAACACGGGATCTGCTACGGAGCCCTCGGGGCCGGGGGCTCGGGGACAGCAAACCCCGGGGACAGCAAACCCCGGGCTGTGAGGGCATTGGCTCGGTGATTTCACTACTCACTGCTTGGGATTGCTTGTTTTAGTTTTTAAAACAAAAACCTCCCGTCCCTGTACCAGCACGAGGTGATGAACGCACCCCAAATCTCCTGCTGGATGGGAAGGGACCGGGGCTTGGGCCTGAGCTGGCACTGCTTGGTTACCTGAAAAGCTCAGACATTTCCCCTGAGCTGGCACTGCTTGGTTACCTGAGAAACTCAGACATTTCAACGCACATAAGACCTGGACCTTGGAACAGACACATGGAACAGACACATTTCCTGGCAGCCCTTCCCCCTCTCAGGGGAGCGAACAGTCAGGAACAAGCAGTAAGTGAACAGGGAGGAAAATCAGCATTTAATGCAAAACCCCCAAATCTCTTCTCAATCAATTCAGATAAAAAAATGACCTTTACATTGGCAGCAACCTGCTCAGAAATATTTATGTCTCCAAACCCCCTGCCTCCTTGAGCCCATACACTGAATGACCCAAAATGAGGAACATTATACAAACAAGAGTAAGGGCTCAAAGATAAACCAAAGCTGGAGCTACTCCTGCACTTCAAATTCCTGATTTCAATCCAGTTCTGAAGGAGATACTTAAACATGAACTGTGAAGAAAATCATCCTACCTGAATCTGGATTTCATCGGACAGCTCTCTTGCCATGTTGTAGAACTGGTTGGCTGCAGCATCAAGGACCTTCACTACAACTTTCAGGCCTGTCCTTCCCTTTACTCTGGCATAAACATCCACTGCAAAGTTGTAGTTTGCAGGAAGCTGAGAAGCAGCCTTGGACAGGAGAAAGGGATTACAGTTTGACTCATAGGAAGCCCAGACATTGGCACAGCTGGTGCTGACAACTGATCCTGGATTTTGAGGCAGTGGAGGCAGCAATATTCTCTGCACTGCCCTGATGAGGCTGTTTCCTTTTCCCAAGCTGCACACACTGCACTTCACTACAAACAGAATGAAGATGAGAGAATCCTTCTCCAGATTGAAGGATGCTGCTTCACAGATGTTAAACTTGTTTTGAATTCTGATTTAGTATCAGAGAATCACAAAAGGATTGGATTGGAAGGACCTTAAAGTTCACCTCATTTCCCCCCCTCACCTTGGGGGCATTCATCTTGCCTCAGTGCTCCTGCTCACAACCTCCGGTGGTGTGGAGGACCTGCAGGGTTGTTGGGTTGTGTCAGCAGGATTGCTGCTCCTGCTGCACAGAAATCAAAGGTCTGCCTTAAAAACCACCCAAACAATTTCCATGGGACACGGATTTAGAGGGAGGACAGTGACTGACCCCTGGCCTGCTCCAAACCGGCAGACTGACTCCACTTGGCTTCAAACCATCAACTGTGTTGCAAATAAAGCCAGTGCACACATTGGACAATTAGAACTTTCAATACATTTTTAATCTTCTACTAGTACATCTCTTATCTTCAAACTACAAAGCGGGCTATCTATTTCTCCCAAGCTATCTCCAAATCTATTTCTCCCAAGCTATGCTGTTCTGTTCTGCTGTCCTTTTCAGTGGATACCATTTGCATGCCATGAATTAAATCAACGATGGCATCACAGTGAAGCACTTGTCCATTCACTTGAAGAGACATCAGAATACAAACAATACAAAGTGTGAATCTTGAGCTGCAGTGGTGAATCCTCAAGACAGAGGTGTCGTCTCCTTGTGGTGATACCGAAAGCGACCATATAGAACCTTTCCAAGACAGTCTAAGTGTTAAAAACCAGGAACTGTTTATTGCAGTGCTGGTCACTCGGAGGACTCCTCCTCTAATCGAGTGCCCTGAGCATCGGGTAAAGACTTTTTATCACACATGGATTACATATTCATTAGCTCTGCCTGCTTATTTGATGTATATGTATTACTTTATTTTACACAGTCACACCCCTTATTGGAAGTTCTCATGTGGTTCTTTGGGGTATCGTCAACGTCGTTTTTAGGGGGCTGTTCCTCGACTCCCACTTTTGAATGAGCTCAGTATCATTGTTTTGCATATACTTCTGCTTGGTCAGCCTTGCAGAGCTGAGCTGGCGTCCTGCTTGTGTTTTGCATGACTTCTGTTTGCCTCAGTTACATCTTTAGCTATTTCTCCCAAGCTATGCTGTTCTGTTCTGCTGTCCTTTTCGGTGGATACCATGTGCATGCCATGAATTAAATCAACGATGGCATCACAGCGAAGCACTTGTCCAGTCACTTGAAGAGACATCAGAAAGAGCACAAGAAATCACAACACTGGATGTGCTCATCAAGAACAACGATAAGTCAAGATGCACCTCAAGTTTAGCCAGTGACAACAGACACTGACACTGAAGGAACCAAAACTTGGTCGTGACCTCGATGAAGAAACTCATGGTCAAACGGTGCCTCAGAAAGCAAGCAAAGCAGTTCCCTTGCTCACTGAACTGCAGTTCAGATCTGCAGAAACTCTG
Source organism: Oxylabes madagascariensis (assembly GCA_013400675.1). Lineage (NCBI taxonomy): Eukaryota > Metazoa > Chordata > Aves > Passeriformes > Timaliidae > Oxylabes > Oxylabes madagascariensis. The sequence continues at coordinate 34,883 of VYZR01108764.1, read as the reverse complement.
ATTTCTACCTGCACTGACAGGTACAGGTGTTGTCTCTGAGTGCTTCTGCAGAGCTGCTACAGTGCTCTCATGTCCCGGGGAAATGAATGACTTTTGCCCACAGACAATAAACACCCATAAACTCCTTCAGTTAGTGACTGCATGGCATTTAATTGGCCATCTGGTTTTGCCTCTCTGTCACTAGAAAAACTAACCAGGTATATTGCATGACAGACTCTGTCATACAAAAAGGCACTTTCCATATTTTGAAATGCAAAGCAACTGAATTTGCTTTCATAATTTTCAGTGCATAGTTTATATATTTCAGCCACCCTCTCTATTTTTACTTTTATTTAGTTTTATTTTTGTTAAGAATTACCCCTTCCCTGAACGTATCTTGTTGTGGTTTAAAGCCAGGTAGAAATTAAGCCCCGTGGAGCTGCTCCTATTTCCCCAACCCATCAGGAGAGAGTGAATCAAACAACCTTTCCTTTAAACCCACGGAGCAGGCTGGGGCATTACAGTGTGCAGTTTATAAAGGTGAATAATTCTAACTGGAGCAGTAGAAAAGACCAGGCTGTCACAGCAGAACTTAAATCACTTTGACATTAATCTCTTCATAAGAAAAAAATAATAATTAAACTGGAGACAGCAACAAATACTCTCCTGAATTTTACTGATTGGAATGAAAGGCTGAGTGGGGAAGCAAAAATGGAAGCCTGAAACACTCAGCAGGTGAGCAGGCAGGGAAATTAATTGCTTTTACCTCTTATTTTGGTGATTTTTCTGGTACTGAGAGAAGTAATAGTCTCTTCTCCCTGCTGTTGCTTTAAATCATCTCACGCCCCAAATCAAGATGGTATAAACTACCCTTAATGCAGCACTAACACAAGAATCGGTGTAATCAGGGTTCCTAAATGAGAAGGATGCTAATTGCTGGTCATTGGCATCCTTCAGCTGATGAGCAGCCTGCTAGCCTGAGAAGTGAGAGAGGTTTAGTACTTCGGTGTGATCAGAACCTCTTTGTCAGGATAACAGCCTGTGGAATAAAAACAACAAATGAGCTGCTCCTTACACATTAACAGGAGTTTTCCTGAGATGCTTGAAAAACATGTTTTTCTTTTGTTTTGATTGCATTTATTAGTCATGTGGAAGATGGTGAGAAAAACAGAAGGGACCAGCTTTATCTGAAATTTATGAAGGATCCCTGGCTGTCAAGCTTCCTACAAAGCAAGTATTTCTTGATACCACCTCTACTATTTTTATATATAAATATATACGTGTTTCTATCTATCTCATGGTTCCTCACCAGTAGGAATTTTTATTGCAATACAACTATGAAATGTTATCTTGTTCTCAGGAAAATAAACACAAATCACATGTGGGAGTGCGATGCAGCAATATGTGTCACAATCAGATCGTAGGTGGATTCTGACAGCTCTTCTGGCCATGCACCAGAACACCCCAAAGTCCTGCTGTAGCTACTCAGAGCTGCAGGCTCTTCTCTGGCACTTCCTTTTCTTGCTGCTGGGGATTACCTTCGCCTCACAGATCCCTGGCTTCCTGAAGAGTTTCCTAGGCACAAAGCAGAGCAAACACTGTGGTAGAATCCTGTCTCTTCCCTCTAATTTTTGTGATCATTACATCCAGTTCTGCATCAATAGTAATAAAGTCAATAAATAAAGCCAGTTATCTGATAATTTGTGCCTGAATTGTGCTGTGATAGTTGAGAACAAATAAAATGTCCCATCTGGTTATCACAAGACATCCCTATCTAAACCTATGAACACCTCACAGCGCCAGTGAGGAATTTTAGCTGAAGNATTAAATCAACGATGGCATCACAGTGAAGCACTTGTCCATTCACTTGAAGAGACATCAGAATACAAACAATACAAAGTGTGAATCTTGAGCTGCAGTGGTGAATCCTCAAGACAGAGGTGTCGTCTCCTTGTGGTGATACCGAAAGCGACCATATAGAACCTTTCCAAGACAGTCTAAGTGTTAAAAACCAGGAACTGTTTATTGCAGTGCTGGTCACTCGGAGGACTCCTCCTCTAATCGAGTGCCCTGAGCATCGGGTAAAGACTTTTTATCACACATGGATTACATATTCATTAGCTCTGCCTGCTTATTTGATGTATATGTATTACTTTATTTTACACAGTCACACCCCTTATTGGAAGTTCTCATGTGGTTCTTTGGGGTATCGTCAACGTCGTTTTTAGGGGGCTGTTCCTCGACTCCCACTTTTGAATGAGCTCAGTATCATTGTTTTGCATATACTTCTGCTTGGTCAGCCTTACAGAGCTGAGCTGGCGTCCTGCTTGTGTTTTGCATGACTTCTGTTTGCCTCAGTTACATCTTTAGCTATTTCTCCCAAGCTATGCTGTTCTGTTCTGCTGTCCTTTTCGGTGGATACCATGTGCATGCCATGAATTAAATCAACGATGGCATCACAGCGAAGCACTTGTCCAGTCACTTGAAGAGACATCAGAAAGAGCACAAGAAATCACAACACTGGATGTGCTCATCAAGAACAACGATAAGTCAAGATGCACCTCAAGTTTAGCCAGTGACAACAGACACTGACACTGAAGGAACCAAAACTTGGTCGTGACCTCGATGAAGAAACTCATGGTCAAACGGTGCCTCAGAAAGCAAGCAAAGCAGTTCCCTTGCTCACTGAACTGCAGTTCAGATCTGCAGAAACTCTGAT
>VYZR01108764.1:16211-30069 GCA_013400675.1 Oxylabes madagascariensis | reverse complement strand
AGGAAGCTGATACCTTGGAAATATCTTTCTCTGGTAGTTTCAGTTTTAAGTTACACATGTTAAAAAAAAATGCATTAGTATTGTTTTTTTAAATATTGCTAGGAATTGTTCTTTATATTTATTTATTCTTTTTACATTACTCCTCATTCCCCAGATTCCCTCAAAAAATGCAAGATCAGAGTATTGAGGAAGTCCCTGTTGTTTACAGTGCTGTTTAAAAAGGGTAAAAGATTTAGGAAACTTTTTTTTCATTGACAGCTGCGTGGTGGATATGTGATTTGTGATGGTTAGTCACATAGAATACATAGAATTATTTTACCTCCTTTATCAAAAATAAAGGCTTGCTTCTCATTTTTCAAACAGCTTGAAATGTTATCTTGTTCTCAGGAAAATAAACACAAATCACATGTGGGAGTGCGATGCAGCAATATGTGTCACAATCAGATCGTAGGTGGATTCTGACAGCTCTTCTGGCCATGCACCAGAACACCCCAAAGTCCTGCTGTAGCTACTCAGAGCTGCAGGCTCTTCTCTGGCACTTCCTTTTCTTGCTGCTGGGGATTACCTTCGCCTCACAGATCCCTGGCTTCCTGAAGAGTTTCCTAGGCACAAAGCAGAGCAAACACTGTGGTAGAATCCTGTCTCTTCCCTCTAATTTTTGTGATCATTACATCCAGTTCTGCATCAATAGTAATAAAGTCAATAAATAAAGCCAGTTATCTGATAATTTGTGCCTGAATTGTGCTGTGATAGTTGAGAACAAATAAAATGTCCCATCTGGTTATCACAAGACATCCCTATCTAAACCTATGAACACCTCACAGCGCCAGTGAGGAATTTTAGCTGAAGGCCTTTGACTCTGAAGGAGTTTCTGAATAGTTCTGAGCTTAGGAAACTCCAAAGCTTGGAATAACTCCAGGTTCTTTAGTCCTGGTTCACACTGCTGTGGTTCCCTTGCTTTTCTCAGCTGTGCTCAGGTGAACACCAAGACTAAAATTCCTCCAGGATATCTCTGGAGGCATTGTTAGAGTGCAATTTATGAATCTAAAACTAGCACAGAAATAAGAAAATAATGAGAAGCAGTAATGGATTTGGAAATGTCTTGAGTATGTTTTGTGTCATGATGGTTCTTTGAAGCCACAAGCCACACCTCATTTCCTGAGCCCTGAACTTCTCTTGGGGCAGCAGAGGTGTTCCAAGCCATTGCAAGTGATGCTTGTGCTGCTGGTAGCAGAAAGTCCCTGCTCCTGGTTATAAGTGGTCAATACCAAGCTGGATGAGGCCCTGAGCAAGCTGATCTAGTGACTGACATCCCTGTCCATGGCAGGGGGTTGGAATGAGGTCATCTTTAAGGTCCCTTCCAACCCAAACCAGTCTGGGATTCTGTGATATCTTTAGAACATAAAACTGCATCTCCCTCCCCAGGCCCACTTTGATCAAGTCCAATACCTAGGTAGCAGTGGTAAGAGGGAAAGGTGAAGGCCATCAGAAACAAAAAATGTCCTGAAATCTGAGATTTAACCTTTTCCTGGTAGTCTAAGTAGTATAATAGTTACTTTTAACCATTTTCCCAGTGTTTATTACACTTTTCCCATCAGCTGAGTGAATGTGTTTCTTTTGAATATACTTGAAAAAGGTGGGGCAGAAATGTGCATTGCACTTCACCACTTGCATATTATAAACAGACCAAATACCACTCAGATTATCAAAGCACTTAAAATCAGAACAGGTCAAGTATCAACTAAATGTTCTCAGCTGACCATGCTGATTATCAGATGAGAACAATTTCTGTGTATCCAGTTGTTCTTAGAACTGAAAACTGTACATGTTCTGTACATTCCTTTTTATTTTGATAGATAACAATACCAGGGTTCAGGTTGTGTCTGTAATTGGCAATGAAATTGCAAAAATTATTTACCATGCCTACATTTACAACTACGCTCTGGGAGAATGGTTACAAATTAATTAGGAGATTAATCTGATACAGCAGAGAATGTGTTGTTAATTAATTTAATTGTATTTCCCCCCTGTGCTCATATTCAGCCAGAGAGTAGCAGACTGCACCTCTGAAGGGACCTGCAAATGAATCACTTGTTTGAAAACTCTTTTTGCTTCAGAAAGCACCTCGTTGTATTAAACAAACACATTTTTCTCCAGTTTGATACTGACTTACAGATGTTTACAGTGTATGAGAGAAAATCAAGTCTCATGGCTTCCTCCACTGGCCATCAGCTCAAGGCACTGAGCTGCGTCCCTCCAGTGAATCTGAAATGGACATTTAAAGACTATTTTGGAGAAATAAGAAACCGCTTGCTGGGGTTTGAATCATCTGAATTCTGTTGCAATAGCCCACATCTCTCATCTTGACAATTGCACGGCACTGAAGGCACAGAGCAGTGGTTTGTGGATCATGCCAAATCGTTAAGAAATGAGGATTTCAGTTAGGTGTAATTCAGAGAGGAAGACTGGCCTTAGGCTAATTACAGTGAAGATAACACTGTAAGGAAAAGAATCTTATCTTAAAGGAATATTCAGGCCTTACATTTCCAGTGGCTCTAAGCAAGGGAAGAAAGCTGTATCAGTTTCTGAGCTATAAAAAGCACAGACCTTTTTCCGCTCTGCTGGATTACAGGAATAAGTAATTTCACATTTTCAACACATCACCAAAGAAAATGCCTGATCTCAGTCATGTCAGCCCATGCTAGATCAAAGGCCGCAGGATCAAAGAGATTAAAGTAGCATGGGCTCTGAAATTATTATTTCCTGTTTGAAAAACACCAATTATATTACTGTAGAAATTCATGTAATGAGTTACCACTCAGATTTTTTATAGGAAAATCAAGTCCCAGTGTAAATAAAAAAAATCCCTTCTATATGTTTCTGTACAAGTGTTTCCTGATTTTTATTGACAGATTTCTTGATGATACCTGTTTCAAAAGCCTCAACTCAAAGAGGTTTGAAGGCAAACCATTAGTGACACGGCTTTTATGTCAGTCTTGAAGGTGCCTTGGCCTTTAATGACGAGCTGCTAAATGGTATTTAGCATCTCTCAGCCGAAGCAAAAGGAACTGATTCACGCACTGCTTTTTTTCCTCTGTGTTGGACAAGCTCTCGTGACAAGAGAGGAGAGAGAATTCAGAAGTAGCTCAGCTGCCTCTGTGCAGTGGAGGAGAGCTGCACATGTCAGGCCTGATCAGATCCACTGGGGTTATCCCAACTTCTGCTGGATTCCAGCTCCAGGCACTAAGTGGGAATTTTCAAGGAAGTAATACCGTGAGTTTGCATCAACTCTTAATTTGGCATCACACTGCTTCATCTGTAGGAGGTAACACCGAAGTTATGTCAGTGATCCACAGTCCCAACTTTCTTTGTGGCATGAATTTCCTACCACTGACTTTAGCCCATAATTTCATTGGTTTTTGATAGGGGAAATCCCTTATCCTATTTCACCATGCATCATGTTTAAGTGATTTCACCATCACTGCAAGAAGTGGGCCCTCAGGACAAGAAAGACCTCGAGGGCCTGGAGCTGGGGAAGGGGCTGGAGCCCCAGGAGAGGCTGAGGGAGCTGGGGAAGGGGCTCAGCCTGGAGAAAAGGAGGCTCAGGGGGACCTTGTGGCTCTGCACAACTCCCTGACAGGAGGGGACAGCCGGGGGGGTCGGGGTCTGGGAACAGGGAACAGGGACAGGAGGAGAGGGAACGGCCTCAAGTTGCGCAGGGGAAAATCCAGGGTGGATATTAGGAAGAATTTCCTCACGGAAAGAGTCGTCAAGAATTGGACTGCCCAGGGCAGCGGTGGAGCCCCCATCCCTGGATGTGTTCCAAAACCATTTATGACATCCAAGAAACATGAAAACTACTCTGGCAGTTGATTTTTAAATCAAGTAATAGGAAATATCAATGAAAATTAAGTAAGAACATGGCAGAAGCCCCTCGTGGAGGGCTTAAAACATTAACGAGCTACGTTTGCAGCTCGTTAACCAAACACTCAAACTAATTTAGTCCCAAGTACTAAGTAGTCAGGAACAAGGAAGGGAAGGTAGACGTGCTGGAGGAATACTGAGGCGAGCACACAAAGGACCAGAACAAAAGAAATGTTAATTAAAAGATAATGTCAAAGCGATAGAATGTTTTCATGGTGTACCAGTCTCCTGCTGCTAAGTAAATACCAAGGTGAAGTCCAGGCATCCATCAAAGCTGAATGCCAAGCCAAAGCCAGCATATTTTAAGAAAAGAGACATTTATCAGGGACTCTCATAAAGAGACATTACTCCTGCAGAGAAAAGAGTGCTTCTGAGCATTTATCCCGGGGTTCACAGATATTGCTCCTATTGATGGACCGTTTTTCATGGTATTATTGATTTAGCTGTACAACTGCGTACGAAATGTTTGTTGTATATACTCAAGCAGGACTAGTTAACTATGCTTAGAAATTGGCTTTTGACTTGAAACCAGGTTATTTTTCTTGTGCGCCTGAATTCAGTGACGTTGTCCCTGGGGTGAATCCTGACCTGTCGAAATCAGCAGTTCCGCTGCTGTTAGGCGGGATCACTATTTCACCTTTGCTTTCCTCATTTTGCTGCAGACCTGCTGGTATCAACTGTTAATTTTATTTTGGAGCGAGCAACCTATCTTCGTGTCCAAAGACACCGTCAGTGCGGAAGCGCCCTTGACGTTGCGTTTCCCTAACTGCCCCAACACCAGACCGCCGGCTTGCGCTGCGCTTCGCAGCTCCCTGCACAAACGCCTTGGGAGTCTGAGGCTGTCAGCATGCGGTGCACAAGGGGCTGTTAGATACCACGCCGCGTACCGGGGGTGGTTAGCACGGTGTGCACCGGGGCCCTCGGTTAGCCCGCCGCGCCCAGCGCCGTGCCCGCNGGCCCGGCCCGGCCCCGCCCCGGCGGGAGGAGTCCCGCGGGGAACGAACGGGGTGTCCCTCCGGGAGCGCCCCGGGCTCCGCAGAAACGACCCCGTGTGTGTGCAGCGCCGCAGGGCCGAGGCCGCAGGCCCCGCTGTCAGGGCCGGGGGTGTCACAGCTCCATCCCCGCGCCCCGCCTGGGATCGCGGGGAGCGCCCAGGGCAGGGCCGCGGAGCCCCGCTCCCCGTGTGGGTGGTGTGTGGGCACCGGGCTGCGGGCTCTGCTGAAAAACCTCCATTGTCCTCGTGTTTCCTTTAGCTCGCTTCTAACAGCGCTTTCAAAGGGTATTTTTGAGCATGTTCAGACTGGACATAAGGGTGTTTCTGTTTGTATTGTTCACCTGACAAAAGACTCTTGTGTCTTGCGCAGTGTGTTGCAAAGCCTTTTCCGAACTTTAAATTTCGGGGAGCAGGAGCGGTCGCGGCGTGACTCAGTGGAGTTTGGGGCACAGAAGGCAGCCCGCAGGTGGTGGAAATGGCTGAGAACACAGCCCTGGCTCGGCCTGCTGAGCCACGTGTGCGCACAGGTGTCCACAAACAACCGGTGTTTGTGTTTGCAAACACAGAGCACAGCATTGCCGGGGTTGTGAATGGCCTGTGAAGGACGGCTGGGAACGGAAAATAAAATAATTTGGAGGAGAGAGCTCAGGAAAGTATTGGTTAAGGGTTACAGCTGTGACATCTGGAGTTAAGAGCATGTCCTCTGATTCTGTGCTCTGCAAATAGAAACCTAAAGGCTTATTAGTTTGCTCACATGGTCACAAAATAGTTTGTTGCTTTCTAGGAAAGGAGTGTAGAAATATTTCCAAGCTTCCATTAGAAGCGTCCTGGTTTGTGTTTTGATACAGAATTTAAAATAGGAGTCTAGTTGTGCAGGTGTTGAGGGTTGCGTTGTCTGCAAACTGGGTGCACCTTTGAAGGTAGAGGTGCTGATTGATGCATCTGGAAAGACAAGGGGAGAGAACAAAATGTTTCCAATTTTCTGTTGGAAATACTATCTTTAAGAATTATAAAGTTGATAGTAGGTAAGGACTAATTTGTAATTTGGGCCTTCAGTGTAGAGCTGGTAAATGGTTTTTGGAAGCGGTGACTGGTGTGTGTTTGCTCACCAAGGCCTCACAGGACGGAGCTGTACGAGGAGCCCCCACCGGGATGCTGGCCCATCGTGTACTCCCCCGACTACAACATCACCTTCATGGGACTTGAGAAGCTGCACCCCTTTGATGCGGGGAAATGGGGGAAAGTCATCAATTTCTTGAAAGGTAAAATAACAGAAGGTGCCTCTTAAACCAACATTTGCACAAAACCTAAAGAAAATGATGTGGTTAGTGCAGACTTATGTTGGGTTTACCAGACCGGAATTGCAGTGTGTGGCTTCTACAGCCTTGTGCTTCCCTGACTTCACACCTGGTGTAGCAGGCACGGGGGCATTCCTGTGGCTGGTGAAATACCAGGTGTTAATGATGGTTTGCTGCAGGTGTAACTCAGTTACTCAACCTGGACTGCACACTGGGCTTCTCAGGCTGAGGGAAAAGTGCAGCTGTAGCACTTCAGGCCATTCTTTAGCAGCCTCATCCTATTGCTCTGATGATGTTTGGAAAGAGCTTTGAGGTCCCTCTGGTACAGGCAGAGCTTTTTATGATGCTTCTAATTATTGCTGTTTAAACCATGCAGAAGATAGAAGTAGAAATGCATTAAGGAGATATAAATGTAAGAACCAGGGGCAGGATCAGGGCCTGTGAAGTCTTGGCATCTTTTCATTTAAAGCACAAACGTGCTCATCAAGGGTAAAAAAAAAAAAAAAACAAAACAAAACTTTTTCTCTTGCCAGGACTAAGTCTGTTGGTTGTCCCAAAGCCAGGCCTCTTCTCTTTATGTGGTCTTAATGACTCCTTCAGCTGATCATCCTTTGCAGTTCAGGACTGCCCTTGCACTGCAGGCTGACTTGTATTCTTTTAACTGAGATCAAATAATTTTAACACTCTTAACAACTTAGTAGCTGAGTTTTGGCTTTTTCCTCTAACAACCTTAATTTAGTCTTGGGTTCCATAACAGTTTTCTAAATTAATCAGAACCTTTTTCTTTCTGTTTGTTCTGTGTAAAGTCTTTTCCTCCAGCTCTTTTCTGTGTGACATGTCTGTTCCAAAGTGTCTTGGGCTTTCACAGAAAATGAGTTGTCCCAACTGTTTTACTGTCCTTGCTTTGAAAGCAGGAAGAAGCCCCAGGATACTCCAGGGCCCTTGGTTTGCTCTGGTCCTGTAGCAATTCCTGGCACCAGCTGGCCTCCCCTGTGCCCTGTCACTGAGCAGATCAGCAGTGAACATCTCTGCAGAGCACTTTCCTCCTGCAGAAGGAAGCTGGCAGCAGCTGGGCTCTGTTTGACACCAGTGTATGAATGAATTGTTCCTCAAGCCTCAGTCAGGAGAATCAGAAGCTTGCCAAAACAAATGTTGTTGCAGGTGCTGTTCTTGTATAACACTTCAGAGCAAAATCTCTCACATTTCCGAGTTGTTTTCTTTCTCCTCCAAGTAAAAAAATTTGAGAAGAGATACAGACTTAGAAGGCTACAGCTGTGCGGCAATTAAATATCAAAATTTGCCTGGGAAGATCAGTGGGATTCCTTATAATTGTTGTTTGTAGTGATGATACACACTCATTCTGAATTCTTGGGAGTAACTTGCTCTTATAAAACTAAGTTTTAAAATAATCTTTTGGTCTCTAAGGGAAAGAATTAACAGCTGCTCATTGTTTTTTCTTGAAATTAAATTGAGGTAGGGGGTGATAGAAATATCCTAGTTAAGCTTATTTGCTTCCATGAACGCTCAAGCCATTACTTTGTTTTGAATTTTGATTTACTACTTTATTCTTCTGTGATTTGGGGGATTAAATCCTAGTATAAACTGTGGGGTTTCTTAAAGCATGTTAAAATAATGGTGACTATTTGATGGTACAAGCATCAAGATCTCCCTGGTGCACCAAGCCCTAAACTGTGAGGAGTTGTGTGATTCCAGTGTGTGTTCATCCTCTGTCATTACCTGTCTGTTCCTTCAGTTCAGAGAAGGACTTCCTATGATCTTAGCATACTCTGAAACATTTCTGTACACAATATTTCTCAAACACACACCACCTGAACAGCTTACCTGTGACAGAGGAATCTGTAATTTCTGTATTTGGAAAACTTGCAAGCTCTGAGCAACCTAAAGTCGTGCCAGCAGTAAACATGACAGAGGAAGGTACCACACTGAGGTCAGAGCAGAGTGTTGGGGACATGGGGAGCTGAGCGGTGCTGCACAATTCCAATTTATTTCTCTCCTGTTGCAGAAGAAAAACTAATTGCAGATGACTTGATTGTGCAGGCACGGGAGGCGACTGATGAAGATCTCTTGGTTGTGCACACCAGGCGCTACCTTAATAAATTAAAGGTGCTGTACCTGTTCACGTGTTTTTCCAGCAAGCTGTCCAGAGCAAGTGTCAAAGGCAGTGCATGTCTTGTACAGTTGTTTTAAATCAGCCTTACAGCTATAGAATGATATCATTTGATCTCACTGATAACACTGTTACTGAGAATCCTGAAAGAAAACCACAGAAATATTGGGCACTTCACACTACAGAGGGATGCAGGGGAAAGAGGGTCTACCGTATGAAATAGGTGAGCTGAAAGGATATTTCAGGGAAATTAAACAGAGGGAAAATTAGAATGTCTTAGATGTCAGTAACATTCTTGTTAGTGCCAGGGTTTTAGTGATGAGCAGTGTAAGTTTTGTTGTGCTCTGGTAAAATAAAGTTCTGAAATTGAAAATAAAATAGAAACCACTAACAGGGGGTACTTCATTGGGTGTTTTCTAATGCAGGGATTGCTTTATGGGGTTTGGGGTTATGTAACCATGACAGAGCATCTGTGTTGGGGTTCTGTGGTCAGTCTGGTGGGGGGGAAGCACTGGCTTCATACCCAGACCACTGCCTGTATCAGTGAGACATGGAGAGAGTTGAAAAATCAATGTAAGGGCATAACCAAGCACGTTAACTGTTGTGGAGGCCTCCAGAGCCAGCTCACACAGGACAGCAGCGGGGATAAAGAACATTTCTTGTAATTTCTAAAATAAACATCTGTTTGTTTAACTTCAAGTGTAACTCTAAAACATAGACGTGAGATTTCTGGTTCTGAATCTATCCAGTCATCTGTGGCTGGAATTGGGTGGGAGATGAGTACAGAGGACATTACTTTTACTTTGCAACTCTGCTTGGAGGGCAGAGAATGGATTTATAAGAGAAAAGAAATCTTCCATTTCATCATTCAAAAGAAGTTATTTTGAGTCACTCATGCTTTTCCACAGTACAAGAGTCCTTGGATTGCTATTTCTGGAATGTTTTATTTTTCTGTATAAGGGAACTGTTATTTGTGTGAACTTTTTCACTATAAACTGCTTTTCTGAGTTCTCTTATGCTTCTTCATTCTGTGCTGTGAAGTTACATGCAATTTCATGCATCATTAGATTTGATATTATTGCAGCTATTCCTGATATTGAACTTTTAATTCCATAGAACCACCCACCTCTTTTTACTGAATCACTTCTTTGAAGCATAGCTCAGATTGGAATGCCATCATAATATTTTTAGTACCTATGGGATGGCTTCACAGGGAATTGTCTGTATAACTTGTGTCTTGTGGTCAAGACCAGCACTGTTGTGTGTATCCAGGTGGGATTAACTGGATGTCTCCTCCCCCCTTGAGAGAATATTTCCTGCAGGTGTAGGAACTGGAATATTTTGTATTGGTCATGTCAGCAGATTCCTGCCAAACAGCTAAGATAAAAGTGCTTGACTGCAAAAGCAAAATAACATTCTAGACATGAGAAAGCCTTGTGAAAACTCTTTATTGCCTTATCCAAAGTCTACTGTGCTATTTTTCTTTTAAATCCAGACAAATATGTATAAATGGTACTGTTTTATATTAGATCAGCTCTGAAGACAAAGTTGCTCATCTTTCTCAGAATGCCCAGGTCTCCTAAAATAATGGCTCACTTGAGTGTTCATTTAAAATCTGAACATGAATGTGGTAGGAAATTGCCTACACTTGCAAGAGTAGGTGGTGATTGGTGTCTCAGCAGCAGCTGAAAGGCCAGCTGAGTGTTGGGTGGAGATAAACAAAAAGGTGTGCACAAGGTAATACTGCTACTGGAAATCAGGTCTGTGTTGGCAGGAAGGGTCTCCCTGTTTCCCTGCTCAGTCCTTAAAACAAAGTTTGGCCTTTTGAATTGGGGTGATTCCCCCTCAGTTATTGCTCTGAAGAATTTAGATCTCCAAGGTGATGACTGGCCTGTGGGTAGTTTGCTTGCAGTACTTTTTCACTTGCTGCCTTTTTTTAGTGTTATGTAAAATAAAGAATTTCTTGTGTGTCAGCATTCTGGACTTTGGGAAGGAGGTGGCCAATGAGGTTAGAGCCTGTTTCAGACTGTGCCTTTCCCTTTTTATTTATGAGAAGTTCTATGATAACATACGTGAGAAACACTGAAATGCAAATGCTGAGGATAAAGCTGCTCTGGGAATTTATTGTGGGAAATGCTGGAAAACAAAAGCAGCACACTGAAGAAAAAAGCATAAAACATTCCACAGATTTTCAGTTACTAAGTGGAGAAGCATTTTCCTTCACCTGTAGCTGCCTTCTTGAACCCCCACACTTTGCTCCCAGTTGATGACTTCCCCCATCTGTTGGGAATTACCAATCCCAGTTCAGGCCCAGTGAGTGGCAACAGGAATGGCCCCAGCTGTGAGCAGTGAGCTTGGCATCCAAAACTTCCACCACACCTGCACTTCTCACCTCCACTTACAAACCTGCAGTTACATAATTTTTGGTTTGAGTCATGGTTGCTTGCACTTCTCCCTGTTGACGTTAATTTTACTTTAAACTCTATTAAAACTTCCTGTGTGATTATTGTTCACATTTGAGGTCAAATTTATTTATATCCAAATGTGACCTTTTCATATCTGTTTTAGAACAACAGGATTGAATATAGTTTTTAATAATGTGCATGTTCAAAAGCTAAAATGTCTTGCAAAGGGACTTTATCAAGATTAACTGTACTTAAAAATAATTAAAGCACCTTGTGATGGGCAGCTGATAAGACAGTAACAGAATAATGTCTTGCAAATATAAAAATAGATTTTGAAATTGACTGTTGGCAAAATATAGTTAGGCACTTCATGAACAATGGCCCCCCTTCACCCAGGCAGTAGTACCTGGTAATTGAAATCTCACTAAGTGGGAAGTTACTTTGAGCATCAGAGGACCCTGAGAGGGGATGTGTTTGCCTTTGGTTCACATTGCCCACCTGTACATCCTGCCAGCTGTGAACAGCTCAGGAATGGGCAGCCAATGCCCTCAGTCTCCTTACAGGTCCTGATGTTGCAGAAAACAGGATCTGTTCAGACTCTTTGTACGTGGTGGAGTCGTAATCCTCAGTCCCTCAGTGTTTCAGTACTGGTTGGACAGGTATATTCTTGCTTGTGACTTAGGCTTTGAAATATATTTAGCAGTGTTATCACTGGTAGCAGTGTTAGTGGAAGTTCTTTGAAGTAATCAATGTGTTTGCAAAAAAAGCATTTGCATATTGCAAATATTTTGTGTTCTAACCTTGAAGACTTTTGAACAAAATGTTTCCTTGAAACATTTTCCAGAAGTGTTTAATATGCTAAATAAATTTTAATCAGTTCTCTATGCTAAAGTTTGCACTGTGTGTTCACTTAAGTGTTTGAACTTCTTAGTGCAGTTGTCTTTTTGTTTGTGTTTGCTTTCTCCTTGGTATATCCTTTTGATTCTACACAGGAATAGGTATTTGAGGTTTGAACAATATATCAAGTGTAGCTGAAGGACATTTTACAATTCTTCCTTCCAATCTGAGGGATATTACGTTTTCTGAACGTAATACTACCACCTTCCTGAAAAATTGCTGATTTAATACAGTTTGATACTAAAATCTGGAAAGTGATGATTCGCATAGTTAACAACTTGAGGATGAACCTGTTTGGAGGTCATTAATAAAAACTGGTGTGGTCACATCCATCTAAAAATATTAAAACTGTTCCTAAGGACCTGTGAGCACCTTTTCAGTAAATAATAACTAATGAGAGAGCTAAGTGTCATCATTAAACCAGACTACATTAACTGGAACTCTTTTTTCCCATTGCAGTGGTCATTTGTTGTGGCTACAATCACAGAAATTCCACCAGTTGCCTTTCTTCCCAATTTTGTTGTCCAGAGAAAAGTTCTGAAACCGCTACGAACCCAGACAGGAGGAACAATAATGGTAAGGCACTCTTGATCCACTTTCATCATATTTAAATTTGTTCATCAGACACTGTAAACCTGGGAGTTGTGGTGTTTACGTGACTCAGATTGTCAGCCTTGGACAGTGCTGCCGTGCCAGAGACAGGAACAGGGTTTATTGCAGCTCCTAGATATGTAACTTGAAGGTGAGTTAGGCTGGGAAATACACAAGTTAAACCAACTTTTTTTAAGGACTATTTAAGGATTTGAATGCTGAAAGAAGTTGCTGGGTTCTGGCTAAGTCTTCAGATGTATTGGATTATGGTGATAGGCCAGGTGACAAAAGTGCTGCCTCCTTTAGTAGGCATGAACTGGCAAAAGCAGAGATGGGGAGGAGGAGGGAGAAAGAATTTCATATCGTTCAAGGTGCTTAAAAAATATTTGCTTGTCACTCAGAGCAAGTCCTGCTGAGCAGGGATCTGCAGAGTTTCCTCTCATTACAGCCATGCTGTCACTGCAAGGTTGTCACAGCAGTGAAGGGAATGGTCTGAGAGAGAGGAACTTGGGAAGAGTTTAGAGCTTCCTGATGCTCTGCCTTGGATATTTCTTGACAGGAGCTCAGTGTGTGTGAAGCCTCTTTCAGCTTGGTTGCAGCTAGGCAATACTTTTCTCTACTTTGGTGATGTTTCTCACTGTGCTTGTGTTATTTTTAACTCCCAGGTGTGTGTTCACCAGTTAGAGATGTGCTCAGGTAGAGGAGGCACTCACCAATGGTCTGGTTTTTCCTCATGGCTCCTGGGCACTTTGAGATTCATCTTGAGGCCATGTGCTTTTATTTTTACCTTTTTTTTTTTTTTCATTATGGGGAAATAAGAATGTNAGAGATACAGGCACAGTTTTCCTGTACTGGAGGGGAAAAGATCAATAATATTCTATATCCTGTATGTTCTATCATACAAAGAATAAAAGAAGTCCCAGGACACCTGACACTGGAGCACTTGTCTGGTCCCATCCCCAGCTGGAACTATGTTTTTTTATGTCTGTGTTCCAGGATTTTGAGCTTACATTCCTCTATTTGTGCATGAACAGGAGGGACATCAGGAGCTTCTTCCTCATTTTTTCACTCTTCCCAGCACTGCACTTTCCCTTTTCCAGCTGCCAGAGAAGGAACAGATGATGTGGCAAATACTCTTTCAGCTCCCTATGCTGAGGGTAGTTTTGTTAAGGGTTGTACGCAGGGATCTGGTTCAGTGGCAGAAGATCTGAAAATTCCACGGGCATGTCGGAATGCCAGGAATGATTTGGGGTGGAAGCAGACATTAAGTGTTGCCTCATTCATTTATGGAATTCCAATTGTAATTTTTTTTTTTTTAAAGGCAGGAAAGCTTGCTGTGGACAGAGGCTGGGCCATCAACGTGGGTGAGTACAAATTCAGTGATACACTAAATAGTGTGTTAAAAGCATCTGATTTTCATTTACATCTCTTTGCAAAGCCCATGAATAGTTTTAGTATCTGGCTTTTGTTTAGTATGTAGCTTTTCACCCCTTCATTCATTTTCCTGTTCAGGGGGTGGTTTCCATCACTGCTCCAGTGACAAAGGGGGAGGATTTTGTGCATATGCTGACATCACACTGGCCATCAAGGTGAGAACTGCTCTTAAACCACTGTTTTCTGC
>VYZR01108745.1:887-24953 GCA_013400675.1 Oxylabes madagascariensis | reverse complement strand
AAAAGACAAGACTACCTACACTGGGGCATTTTCTGTGATACTTTGTCTATGTATCATTAAACATTTGTAGGACTGGAAAGGAGGGTGAATTATCTGAAGACCTGTGTTGAGCATGGCAAGACTAGAATAAAAGACTAAACTAAATAGTTTGATGAGGAATTTCAAAGCATCCACTGCTATCCAGTATGTACCAACAGCTCTGCCTGCAGAGAGCAGGGGTCTCCATGACACTGCCCAGAAAGGCCTGGGTCCCCAACGGTGTGTGATTCAAAGGGAAACTGATTTTCTGCACTGAAATGGAACAGTTATTTGAGAATATACCTCCTTGTCCAAACAGGCTCTCTCTTTGTCAAAACAAGCTGCTCTGTGATTGTTTGTGTTAGGTTTCCTTGCATCTGGGGCCTGCATCCCCAAACTTGAAAGACTTGCCCAGATTAGGAGCTTAAATCCACTGGCTTTTGAAATACCTTTTATGTAACACTGGCGTTCACGGCCTTGCCTTGTGTGGCCCCTGCTTGGAATAACCTTTATATAAAATGTATTCAGAGGCAGATATTAACATTAAAAAATTTTAGATTTAATGCATTAGATCAGGTGTAAAAATACACCATGGAGAAAGGCACAGCTCCAAGGAAAGCCTGAGCTTTGGGGAGCAGAGCGTGGGATCCCGAGAGCAGGGAGAAGCTTTTTGCTCCCACTGCAGCTCGTGGCAAGAGGAATACAAACAGCTCAATGCAGGGTTAAACAACACAACAGCCTGGAATGGAAAAGGTGCACGGGGCCAGCAGTTCCTGGTGCTGTTAAATAAAACACGAGGTGCCTGGACCAATATTCCTGGCCCAAATCCGCGTATGCTGTGCTGGGATCTGGCTGGGCCCTGCGCAGGGAAGCAGGGGAGCTCACAGATGGGAACGGTGCAGCTCCTGGGATNGTCACCTCCAGCATCCATATCCACCACTACAATTTGTACTGCTGCAAAGTAAAGGGAAAATTCCCTTAAATGAGGGGGCTTTTGCTAAAAATGGTGTGTTGGGAGAACTCCTATAAAGTCCACATGGTTCATAGTTTCTGTATATTTGCAAAAAATTAGATTGAATAGTATTTTTCTTAGAGAAAGTGGAAGTTTTACAAATGCTTCCCAGACATAGGCTAAAATAACTTAAAAGCTTTCCTGCAATAGAATCCAATTTTGCAACCTTCACTCACATTGAATAATTGAACACATGTGTTCCCCTGATGCCTAAAGGCTGTGACTCACGAGCCCCGGTGAATCACCTTGGGGTAAGGAAGAAGGTTACCCCCGGGTGCCCTGCCCCTCTCCCTGCCTGCAGGAAACCTCAGAAGCAGCAAAATGCCTGTGTTCACCCTCCCTCAGATGTTGCGGTTCGTTGTCCAATTTACTCATTTAAAGTGCTGTTGATTGAAATTTATCTTAATCTGCAGGCATGCGGCTTGTGATTTACTGGAGATGGATAAGAGTCTGGCGAGGCAGCAGAGCAGAGCTTCTGCCATCACTTAGTCCAGAACAAATTGAAGTCAAGACAGGCAGAGCAATATCTCACTGGCCTGGGCACCCTGAAAACAGTGGCCCTTGGCTATCAAATACGTACGTGTGAAAATGCACAAAAGCAAACATTGCAAATATCCTGCCAACACCGTGGACACTTTGATATCACAGAGCAGAAACCCACTGGTTAAGCTGGCCAAGTGCAGAAGAAAGCCACTTTTTACCCATTTGTTTTAAACTGTGCTACCTATCTTTGTCATCATCTGGATATTGCTGAAGAGAAAACTTTGCTTAGCTTGTACAGATGATTTCAAGGCCGCAACAGCACCTTTCCCAGAGGCTCTGAAATCTGTGAAAGCCCCTAAGGTGCAGTGGTCCATGCCCTATCCTACTGCTTCATGCACATGCAAGGCACAGGGATGTTCCCAAGTATGCTGACTTTGGACATGTTGAAGTTGGATGGAAGATTCTAATTACTAGGTGTCAGGAACTGAGGTTTTACTTATGTGTGGGATGACTTTGCCATTGTTTTGGTAGCCACATAGGAATTGACAACATTTTGTTCCTCATATTTATTTATCTTTTATATGGAATTATTCTCCCCTTTCAAAAGTAGAGCACAATTTATGACAATGAGAGCTGAGTATGTTACACAGTAATAAAGGTAAGCACTAACAGAATAAAGCTGTCTAAGGGGTGCTATAAATGTATCTCATTAATTTGTATGCAAAATATATTTTGGACTCTGCTCAGAGCTTTGCAGGTGAAGGCTGTGTGGGAGCCAGAAATTATGCTTCCTGGGTCCCTGAGCAGCCTTGGCCTGATCCTGGACTCAGTCTGAGACTAAACATCAGTATAACCATTGGAGAGCCCAGTGGCTCCCCTTTATTCCACAGATAGCAGCTGGTGCGCGAGAAGCATTGCTGACTGGAAGGAGAAAAAGAGAGAACTGCAAGTTCTAGCCATATTGTTACAACTCAACAGCATAAATAGGCTCCCCCTTACCAGGTGATCCCCTTGGTCTCTTGCTTACTTGCTCACGGCTCAATGCCATTGAGTTCCAGGCACCTCTGTGAGGTGTAGCACACCTGGGTGTTGGGGTTCAACAGCATCGAGAAGGAGACTTTTTGTTAGTTAGTACTAGGATTAAGGTCACTGATACAATACTACAGTTAATATCTGGCACTAGTTAGGTGTATATCAGTATTTAAAATATCCTTTTATATTAAACCTCCTTAAGCTGACCAAAATATTAGTGACTCCCATTTCTCCTCTGTGGATCTTTGATTGACTCAGAGTCCAAGTGTTAATGGTTAATGACTGCTTCAGAGTGTCTCAGTTGCGTCTCTTAGTGGTATACCCACAACATCAGTGCTTACACTGTGCTTGAAATTGCATGTGTGGGCACTGTGTAGAGGTGAAGCCAGCAGAGATTGGATCCTTCTGCTACTGTTGTCTTCCCACCCTCTCCTTCCCTGCAAAAAAAAAAAAAAAAAAAAAGACAAAAAGCTGTCTTTTTCCCAGCTTAAAAAAAAAAAAAAGGGTGAAGAGTTAATCCTTGTTTATCTTGTGGAACTGCTAATTTTGCTGTGAATAGGAACTACACTCCCCCGCCACACACATGTGCACAGTTTGGTCTCAGTCCCACAGAGGAGCTACAGCTAAGCAGCTACGCAGAGTCACTCGAAAGCCAGCTGAAAGTACCCATTGAATTTGTTGAGGATTCCCCAGAGGACACCTTAGCTGTTCTGCTCTTACAGCTCAAGGAGAATTGGTCGTTCCACAGCCACAGTGTCATTCTCCCTTCTCCCCAGACGAGGATGCCTAAGGGTGACTTATGGTTGCTGCTTCCTAACTGGAGCAATAGCATTTTTTTCACCTTCAGCTCATGCATCAGCTGACTCACAGACTCAGGCATGATACTGTGGCCCAGGTTGCCTGACACATGCACATGCACACAAACACACACACCACAAACTGGCACATTGTAGGAACCTCTGTGTTCACTCTGTGGGGTGAGGGCACAGTCAATTTCAGTGTGTACAGCATACTGAAATACAGCACTTACCATCCTAGAGGAAGCCGTGTCACTCCTTTGCTGATGACTCTAAATCAAATTCACTAGCACTAAAAAAGTTAGCTTAAAAACAAGAGTAGCGCAGGTTGAAATGACGAATGGTCTGTAGAATGTCAAGGAACTCAAGTATGTCCCTAACCTGGAAATGATAAGTAACAGTCAAACATGTGTCTTGTGATGTGAAAAGCTTTTCACTCTGAGGAGATGCATGACTCGTGCCAGAAAATGCCGTAGTCGAGCTTTCACTGTACATAAGTTATTTTCATTTAGTTCTTTTCTCCTCTAATGCAGACATCTGGAAAAAAAAAATCAAGAAAAACATTAAAATGCATGTTGTGCTTTTGTGAAAATATGTTAGTCTTATTCTAATTACATACAGATTATGCCATGAATATTTGAGAATTAAATCCCTAGATCTTAAATATTGACCATAGAAAAAGCCTTCATCCAGATTTGCCATTGAGACAGTAAGCCATGAAGCAAACTGACCTGAAAGAAAAGATGAAGTTCCAGGAATTTTTCCTGCTGAGTGCAGGACTTTGCATTTCCTCTCCAATGGAGGTGCATCTTAATGTAAAATCACACAGAAGCACAATACCTCCTGCCATTTTTCTGGAAGAGGTTCAGATATTTTCATTGTTCATACAGAATGAGTGAGACCCACATACTGTTTTTACTGACAAATCCAGAGATAAGCAAGTATGCTGATATTAATTTGTGAATTATACACTTTAGGACTTTAGGGAGTATTATGGTAAATATAGCAGGTTTCATATTGTAAATGCACTCTAATAGTTAGAATTATTTCCTTTCAAAAGAAAAGATACAGCTGAAGGGTTAAAAATAATAAGCAGTGGATGAGCAACAGCCTGATGAATCCAAGCAAAAAGAGAGGAAAAGTGCAGAAATGGCATTCTTCTGTAGGTGTTTCTTCTGGGGAATTATGTCTAGTCATCACCTAGTCATGAGACAAGTTTTTGCCATAATTACAAACCCAGGCCACTGTGGCTGGGCATAGTCCAGGGAGAAGGGCACTGGAAACAATGGTTAAAAATTATGGGGAAAAAAACGTGCTGAAACACAAAATGAATGCTCGTTCATGAAAGAAACTGGGGAAGCAGCTCATTCAGGATCAGGAAAAACAGCTCTGGAAACATAAATTATGCGCCAGTTCCCATGTTATCAAAATCAGAGTGCCTAAAATGTAGTTTTATTACAGGAAAATCTGACTGAATACACAGACACTGTCAAAATTCCCCAGTGCAGTATCCCTGATGCCTGGTTTCTGGCAGCAAACCTGCTTGGAGCCCTGACTGGGAACCCAGCTGGTTGTCCTCTTCTTTGTCAGATGGGGCAAAAAGCCACCTCCTGCACTGTCCCCACTCTCGGACAAAGGCAGCACCTTCCAGATCACCCGGACATCTCCCTTCATACACGCTCATGAAAGAGAAGTGTCGGCCTCTCCGGCTGCCCGTGCTGCCCCGGGTCAGGTTACCGAGCGGGCAGCACCCCCCGGGCACTCGGAGCCCAGCCCCCGCCTCGGCCTCCCCCGCTGCTCCAGAGGAGCTCGGGCACTCCTTCCTGGTGCAGCAGGGAGGCAGGAGGGCATTGCTGCTGCTGACCTTGCCGGCTGCTGAGGGACGGTGCTGTGCTGCTTTGCCGCCTGTCGCTGCTCACAGGCAGCACGGAGCTGTGGCAAGGCGAGAGGGCACCCCTGCTGCTGCTGCTGCTGCCCCACTCGCCCCGCTGCTGCTCATCACTGTCCATCACTGACTTCACGTACCCAGTCCCTCACCTTCTCCTCTGGTGTTACCTCCCAGGCTTCATTTCCATGCCCTTGTACTTCCTGCCTTCATTCTGCTCCACCTCCCTTTATCCACTGAGGACCCAGGACCCTGCTCAGCAGAGATCCTGATGAATTTGTAGCTTTCCCGCTCTAGTGCTTACCCACAGCAACTTGCAGCAGTAGCTGCTGCTCCAGGCGCCACCACAGCCACCCATTCCATTGGCTGATTTATTTCCCACTTACCTCTGGTGTCACCCTGCCAAGCTCACTTTGTTCCTAGAAACATCTGGAGGATATAGGAAGCCATCCATGGGAACATTAGCAACCTGGCAGCTTAGTGTAAAAGGAATGATGGCCTCACTCCTTAAATCTTTGAACAATGAAGGGGAGAGAGAAGAAAACAAACCAAAACCAATGCCAGTCATACAGTTGTATCCCATTCCTGGTGGCTAAGGGAAAATTTGCCTAACTTCTTATGAGTGTACGTTGTGACAGAACAAGAGGTAATGGCTTTACACTAAAAAAACGTAGGTTTAGATGAGATATGAGGAAGAAATTCTTTACTGTGAGAAGGTGGTGAGGCATTGGAAGAGTTTGACCAGAGAAGTTGTGGATACCTCATCCCTGGACAATACAAGGCCAGGTTGGATGAGGCTTTGAGCAACTGAGTCTAATGGAAAGTGTCCCTGCCTGTGGCAGTGGGGTTGGAACTAGAAAATTTTTAAGGTTCTTTCCAACCCAAGCCATTTTCTGGTTAGGTGCCAAGGCACACTTTTATGGCTGATTCAGGATGTTTGCCGTTTTCAAGAAGTCTATCCTTCTGCTCCAACCCTCAATGCAGCATAGGAAGCAGAATGGGAGTTTAGCTGAGATGAAATAGGGACTGACTAGCAGCAATTATATCAAACAAGACATTGCTGCACTGGAACAATTAAATAATATGTATAGACTGATAGACTGGTGAATTGGCTGGATTAGATGATGCCAAGGTCATGCACCCTGGATGCAAAGGAGTCCTGGATTTTCACCCTGTCAGGATTCTCTGATGATGGACTAGCTTCCCGCATGCCCTTGCTCACACATTTCCGGTGCTGAGTCAGTGAAGTGAATGTCACAAAGTGGTATTTTTTCTGTAGCATGTTATGACAGGATATGTCACAGCAAAGGTCATCAAGCCTGGAGATCATCCATGACGTCTGTTTCTACAGTCTTTCCCAAAAATGATGGTTCCTGAGTAGATCAGTCCAAGAGATGCTACGGCAATACTTGAGATCAACTTCTCAGAACAGACTTGCCCCATCATTAGCAGTAAGACAGAAACCCCTTCAACACATGTGTTCCCTTCTGCCTGCTGTGTTTGGGACTACCTGGACCTTCATCCCAGTGACAAGATTCTGACCAGCCCCACAGACTCCAAGACAAAACATGAAGCTCATGCTACCTGCTGGGATGGTGTTACAGGAGTGAAATGCGTGAAATGCAGAGGGGTCTGACAGATCATTAGTGTTATTTATTCACAAGGGTAGGGGATTAAAAGTACTGTTTGGAGCAGACTATGCCATCTTAGTTGTACTAGATATTGGCTGTCATGTAAAAGTGGGATAGCGTTAACTATGTATCTGGGCTGTCTGTGGAAGAACTGATCAAAAGGTTTCATGGATTTGCAGTTCAGCCTATAATGCTAACATCCCAATCACATGCTGTAAGGTGTGAGCACTGCTTGTGTGACACTGGTTACATGGAGCTCCATGTGTGCCACCTAACCCTGGTTTTGCCATGTGCAACCAGAAAGCAGAGTGCCACAGTATTAAAGACCTTCTGATCTTTGATCCTGACTGCACAGCTACTCCACTGCTCCACATGAACTGCAACACTTGCTGATGGTTGGTATTTATTCTTCCTGGGTGGTATTTATTCTTCCTGGGTCCATCCTTGTCAAGGTAGACGAACAAAAGAGCCCCAGCTTGGTTTACTGTTTTCCTTCCTTCTGGTTATTTCTTTGCCAAGGCAGAAGTAACAGTTTGGAGTGATGAAGCTGGATCTCTTTCCCTTTCCTTTTTCTTCTTTCATGTCTTGCTTCTCAAGCATCTTGCATAAAAGGTGGCACTAGCATCAACTACACGTATTCCTCTAAACAGTCGGGGGGAATGCCGCTGCTGGTCTGGTGGCTCTCCCACCCACCAGCATTAGCCAAAAGCTGGGGTTTTGCCCTGCCTTTCACAGAAGGGCTTGCATAGCATCAAGAGACATTCCTTCCTAAATGTTTCTCTTTTCTTTTTTGAGTTTCTTTCCCTCACTGAGCACAGTAGAACCATTAATTCCAAGCAATCAAAATAGTCATTAATCCTTTGCAGACAATTTTAAAGTTTATAAAATCTTGCATTCAAGGAACTCAAGAAACTCACTCAGAGATGAGCCACAAATTCAGCACCTCAAATGAGAAATCTCGGATTATTCCTTACCTTAGATTATTTTGAGAGGCGTTTGGCTTGAAAGGTAATGAAACAAATGGGGAACTGCTCTGAAAATATGTTTTCAAACCTGAGCTTGCAAGTTAAAAGGTACTCATAGATTCTTTTTCGTTGGTTTCTTAAAGTTTGGCATACCTGAAATTAGGATGAGCTACATTTGGGTTGTTTTTGACTGGTTCTTACTGCTGAGGTAATTTTATGAAAAAAATAGTGTACCATATAGCTATATTTACCCTCCAGCTACAAGGCCAGGAAACAGTCATTTGAATTTTCTCTCTTAAGCCTGCCAGTATTAACAATATTATGCAAGAAGGATAAGGACTGCCAGATACTGTGATTGTGATTGCTGAGGTATTTTAGGGGAAATCTTATTTTCATTTGTAATTTCTAATCTATACCACTCCAAATAAATACTGGGCTGAAATCATATTGAATCAATTTTGGAAAGTTTCTGATGTCATTGTAAACCTATAGCTGCTACTGAGGCTAGAAAATGTATGTAGATTTGCATATTTGCATATATTTGTATGTATTTTCTGAGTATTCCTTGTCTTTTTTGAAGTTCTGCTATTGCTTGGTTTTGAGCTGCGTTAGGATTTTCACAGAGGAAGGTGTCTCTGTGTTAGGAATGTGCTTTTTCCTGTTATTATAGGAACAGGGGTTAATGGCTGTGGATGAAGGGAGGGAAGCTGAAACAGTTTTTGAGTCAGGGCCTGGCCAAGCAAGGAAACTGGAGCTGTGAGTCAGATGGGAGGAGACTGGGGCTGGCTGGACTCAGAAACTGCGTTAGGAACCACTGGAGAGGGAAGGTGAGCTCACAGGGCATGTTAGGCTGTGTGGTGCATGTGGTACATCAGAGCTGGGAAGGGTTTGGGGTGATGGTGACACGGGCCCAAGCACTTCAGAGCTGCTATATGGCAGAGTTACCTTCTTCTCCCATACACCTTGGGATGGTCTTCTACCATACCACCACCATATTTCCTGTTTTCTTCATCAAGCCCTTGCCTCATTCACTGAACAGAGTGGATGCTATTCATCTGCTTCATTCTCATTATTCACTGTAATGGCCCTACATCCTATTTACCGCTCACTATTCAAACCCTGTTCCAAAGATAGAATAATTAATTTCCTCATGGGCTGTTCCTCATGGGCACTCATCATTACAGTACTTCATAAATAGTAATTCATTCATTTTCACAACACTCATGCAAGAGGTAGGTTGGTGTTATTCCCATTTTTCAAAAGGGGAACTGAGGCAACAAGACTTTAAATAAGGCCAGCACTGACACTAATTCTAAAGGACCAAGCTAAGTCACCATAGCCTGGGTTGCCAGAGAGCTCAGCATTGTGCAGCCATGTGTATCGTCGGTGCACGGCTCAGATGGAGTTGCAAGTGGCACTTGGGAAGGGAGACTGCCAGAGTGCCAAGTCAAATGCTCTCCAAACATGGAAAGTAGCCATAAATTAACACAGCATAGTGTTTCCACAGCATTGCAGCTAAGGAAAGGGCAAGGACAGACCCCTCTGTGTAGGACAACATTCAAATATATGATCTATGAAGCCCTCCCTCCTCTTCCTGCATGCTTATTCCTGTTTCTCCAGCCTTGCAATACATCGTATGTTCATCTTTCTCAGCTGCTTTTCCTAACTGATTGTCAGATAAGTCCATCCATGTCATACTGCAGAAAAACAAAAAAGGGGAGGGCAAGTTAGGACTGAATATATAATTTTAATTGTTCCTACACTTCAAAAGATTTATTGTGTGATGCTTAGCTTTTAAAGGTTTCTCATGTACTATTCTACAGCTTTCTCTAAAAAGGCAATTCGGAAACCCCTCAGAAGTGCCATCATGGTGGCTTAGCAGCAGGACGGAAATCTGCAGACTTACAGGGCTGACCTCAGCCACTCAAGGTAGCAGAAGGTGTCTGATGCTATCCTGCCTGCACAGCAGCTCTTAAGAGGAATGAGCTATTCACTTTGGGGGTGATTTCTTGGGTGCATAAGGGATAATCCCAAATTACTGGGGTCCATCCTAGCTCCTGGATACAAGCAGCCAGCGGCCCATTCTGTTCACTTGCCAACCCTCCAGCCTTGATCCCAGTACCTCCTCCCTTCACCACCAGGCTTTTCTCACTGGATTTCTCACTTGCAGCTCGCTTCTTAGCTACCTCAGATCCAGTCCTAGTTTCTCATCCACTTGCTCCTCATCCTGCTTTCAATCTTCTACCATCCCATAAGGCAGTAAGTCTCCAAGCTTCTCCCCTGGAGCCCTTTCTTGAGCTCCCTTTCCTTCTGCGAATGTGCTTCTTGCCAAGCCAGGATAACAGTCTTCCTTCCACACTCCCAAATCATTGACATCTAATCCCAGGTTTCTGCCTCCACTCCCTTGCAGTCCTGCATCCCTTGCCTAAACACATGCAACCACAGAATTGAGGAGCAGTGATAAGAGGGCATGCTTTACTTAGAGCCTGCAGCTTGGGAGCTGGAGTGTGCTTGGTACAGACAGAGACTATGGAGGACATTGCTGCCAAATTCCTGAGAATGTCTACTGAACTTGAGCAAAGGCTAAGCTTTTAGCCAAAGTCAGTCTGCTTTCACATTCTTGACACCAGACAGGTCCTCTTCTATGCCAAATATAATGTCCATGCTCCAAGGGATGGGTATATTAGAGTTAATCGATTGAATGGTTGCAAGGACTCTTTTTTTTTGATGTGGGAGAAATAATATAATTTCTATAATCTTGTTCTTGGAAATTGCTGAGCTGTTTTTCACTAAAATTTTAGAACAACAAATAAATCAAAGTGAGGCATTCATCCAGCAAGGGGAATTTTACTCGAACATTGAAAAGTCTGGCACAGTTATTTGCAACTGAAAAAAGGGTTTTATAATGGGAAGTGTCAAGCATTAAGTATAGGTGGCACTTCCAACTCCACCTATAATATAGATTGGATTAGATGCCTGGTTCCAGTCCTAGGGCATTCTGGATTAAACCAACAGTGGACTAGGAAGAAGTTCTTCTTTTCCTCAGGCGAATACATTTGCATAGCATTTTTTTGTCCTTAAAAGAAAGAAGGAAAAAATGTCATGTCATTTATCTAGATTTATTTATTTACTTGTATTGGCAAGAAATGCATAATTTGCTGACAATATGGAATGAATGATAATGGCAACCAATTTTATGAGAGTCTTATAAAAAGAGAGGCTTAAAAATAAAATGTTAACAATTATAGTTTAAAAATGAGTCAGCTACAGAGAAAATAAGACAAAGGCAAAAAGAAAAAAGAAAAAGCTTTCAGAGAAAAATGTTTTATTTCCATTTATTTCCAATGCTTTGCAGATGTGTGTGGGGCAAGTAGGAGGCTAATATATCTCACTTTAGCAGTACTAATTGTTTGCATTATCACAATAATCAAATGCAACCATATTAATCTCTGTGGTTATTAACTTGATTTTTACACATTAAGATTTAGATTTAATCCCCTGGGACCATCTATTAATGCTTTTAAAGTTGAAGGGTTTCAACAGTTTTAAGTTTTTTCCCCTCTTTTAGCTGCAGGCAGTAAAATTTGAACGTGTGTGGAGTTTTGTATTTTGCATTCCTGTGGGATTTTCAGAGACACTGCTGTCAAGGACCATGAATCATGTTAATACATAGCAACCTCTACAGCTATTAAAATGTCTGCAATAATGTGATTATTTTAAAACGGAAAAACTAATATCATATGTATTACTTTAAGATCAATCCTTTTTTCTTTTTCTTTTTTTTTTAAAGTCAATGGAAAGGGCTGCTTCTGGGAGGGGGGAATGGAAATGTTAGTGGGAGTCACTAAAATGTGAAATGTCTAATCCACTGAGAAAAGAAACTTCAGTTCCTTTTACAAAGCACATCCTTACTGAGCTTATAGGCAATGAAGTGTAAAAATGGCCAAAAAAATCAAGATCAATAAGCATGAAAAGCCATTTTATTTTTTGTTTAGCCAAACCGTAGTTACACCGACCTGGAACAGCATCTGGTTTCATGCTCTCATGATCACTGAGTGATGACACCCAAGCAGAAAACTGGGCATGGAGGTGTTTTTATGAGATGTCAACATGGAATGTAGTGCTAAGATTTAATAATGACATGAACTGGTTAAAAATGCAGTTTTCAGGGTGGATATATCAGATACATCATTTACAACTTACATAAACAAGAAAATATAGTAGACTGACCCCATGAAATCAAGAAAGTTTCTTGAAGTGTATTACAGCTCTAGTCTTTAAATATTAACTTCATAGACAGAAACTACAAGATGCTGGTTTCAATGAGAAAGAAAATAGTTCCTCAGATGATGTAATTTTATTGGAGTTAATTGTGTATATCCATATTGTCTTTCCTCAGTAACTCCTCTTTAGGTTGTCTGATTTGTTGGCCAGACACCCCTTGATTTCACATCTCCAAGAGTGTGCAAAATCATGAAAACCTCTACAGTCCCTCTGTCATTTCTGTATCTGCCTTCCTAAACATGCCATGGCCGCCTCCTCCAAGTAAATGCTTCCGTACCTCAGGTTGTTCAAGAGTTCAGACATCTGTACTTGAATGCAGCACCACAGAGGGAAAAAATGGTCCACGTCCTGAACAGCAACTGAAAGACATCATAGGGAGGATGGAAACATATCAATAGGTGGGAATTTAGCTAGTGACAAGTGTTTGAGTGGTATAGAATGTTAGGCAGATCTGAAATGTGGAACTCTGGTCTTTCAGTATACAAATGGCCAAACACCATATGATATTTTACTGGATGCTCAGAAGGACACCGTCATGAAAGAAAGGGCTTGAGTGCCCTTGTTCAAGGTCAGGTTGGTTCCTCAGACAAGCATTTTTAGCAAGCTAGTTATTGGCACCACACAAAATAATTTCAGATCATGGAAGATATGAGCTCCATTAGCATTGTTTTAAATTGCAATTTCTGTTTTGTAAAATCAAAAAGGAAATTTCATGGGGAAAAGAAGTCTCGCATTCATGCAACATTAATGTTTAGGGAATAATGTGGTGTTTTGCCATGTTAAAGGAATTATTACAAACCCTTCATTGAGAAGCTCTAGAGATCTCATACGTTGGAAAAGAGACTTGATAATTGGATGTGCAGGAGGGGGAGGGAGATGTATGAGGGGGGTGTCACTTTTGGTGACAGCAATGAGCTTTTTTTTGTTCCTGTGAAAAAAGACCCCGATCTGGCCAAATTAGAAGCCTTTGAAAAATGTGAGAAACAGGTAGTTGCAGGTTAGAGTGGAGCAAGTAACTGGAGTTCAGGGTAGAATGATTCACTCGTGGCCTCTCTGCTTCCCTGAGCTGAAGGGAGAATACCAGGAGCTCATGCACATGCAGGCAAAAATTCTTGAAGAAGGTAAATTAAATTTGCACATGCCACTTCCAATGAGTCCATCTTTTTACTTTCATGGTTCTTTTTTATATTACCTGAGCACCCTGGAAATCTTGTTTGCTACTAGTAAATATAGGCCAGCTCACATCTCCCAGGTCTCAACATAGAGGTGATCTCCTTTCCCAGAGCCACAAAAGTTGTGGTGATGTTCACCCCCCTCCTGGTTTCGACAGCCCCCTGCCCCCGGGAACAATGGGGCTGAGCTGCCAAGGCGCCAGGGTGAGAGGTCACGGCATCCCACTGAGCTGCCAGATTTGGGGGCAGATCCCACGGCCTCTACTGCACTGAGCCAAAAGCAGGTCTTCTCTTGCCCCCTGCAATCCTAGCAGGGAATCTCAGCAAGACGAGCCTCAGAGGGATTTCTTCTTCAAAAACTCACCTTTCACAGCCTTTTTTTCCTTCTTCTTTTTTCTTTTTTTTTCTTTTCCACAACGAAAGGGACAGGACTGTATGGAAAATTAACTGCACTGGTTTACGGGTCACATGAGTGAGAGCCTGTAAGTGTTTGTGCACGGGGTCATTGTTGGATTTTACAGCGGTTGCTTTTATCATTGGAACCTAAGCTGCCACATAGCTTGAGATACCTGCTTATTATGTAAAGCTAGATCTCTGGGCAGAAGAACTGAGAGAATCTCTGAAATATCTTGGACTTGAAGAGCTGAACTGAGCGACAGACAGAAAAAAAAAAAGAAACAGAAAACATAAACATGTAAATGTGACATCTGTGAATCCACTTTACAGAGCTTTTTACATGTGTGAAAATAGCTTATTGTCTTGCAAAAGTGAGAACTTTGGGGTTGAAACTGATGACAGAAATTAAGGGGACTTAAAAGGAAAAGTCCAGCTATAGAAATGAATTTAAAAGAAGGAAAAAAACCCCAACAAATCCCCCAAAAGACTATGCCAACATTTTCCTTGATGATAACAGAGATGTGTGCTAAAGAATAGGTGTTGACAGAAAAGAAACACAACCCTTTTATTAAAGAGGTGGGCAGGCAAACATATGAACTGCTGAAATTTCAGCATTTCAGTGTCCTGTGGGTAGACAACACAGGAAAAACAAGTAGAAAAGATCTTAGGAAATCCTCACCTCCTAAAATTTTCAATCATTTTAGATGCCATGTCACTAGAGAAAATAAGCAATTATATATGTATATATATGTGTGTGTGTGTGTGTGTGTGTGTGTGTGAATTACAAAGGAAAAAAGAAGACGGAGGGGGAGAGGAGGCAAAGTCACATTAATGCTTTGACTTCCATTTCAGATATCCCCTGCACTGTGTCGTAATAAATCTTGCATCTTGCTGCTCAGCTTAGGGCTCTGCTGCAACATTCCTTGGTCGCTTTGTTTCAGAGAGCCGTTTGTATTGAATTTGGGGAGTTGTCTTGGGGAGTTGTCTAAGCAGCTGTAACACTGTGATATTTCCTCACAATTTCCTAGCAAAGTATGATCCAAACCCACACTTTTGGGGAGGAGACACTGGGGAAGCACTGCTTTTAGAGAGCTGTGGAGCTGTGACTCCCTGAGTCTGACAGCCTCCTGACAGCCACTAATATCGGCAGAGTGAATGTGTGTAGTCTCCTCACAAGGTTTGCGATGTGTTTTTGATTTCCTGCCTCTGAAATGCATTTTGGCCAGAAAACAAGTGAGCCATACGATTCTTTTTCTTGCCATGCACATATCAGGAAATTCTTACCCCTGTACCTCCTTCACATTAGGTAATTGAGCTGCTAACACTCAGGAAGAGATTTTTGCTCGTTGGCTATTCAGTTGTGCGAACATGAGTAAAAATCATGGTTTTCATGAAGAATGTGAACTTTGTGTGATTCTGTCCTATTTGAGGCTTTGTTAATTTCCACAAACTATGCTTTATTTGTCTTTCTCTTAGCTACTTCTTTCAATGCCTTTATTCTCCAGGGGTCATATCATTGTCTTCTGAAATCTTCAAAGATCTTGCTTACATGTGAAAAGTGGCATTTTATGAAATGCACAATTTCATAAATTTTAGCTAATCAAGACACCTTCTGCTTCCAGGGCAGTGAATTGATTGCGATTGTTTCTGTATATTTTTCTCTCTTCCCTTCATAAATGTAAATGGAATGGAAAGAGAGAACATCAAATTAAGAAAAAGTATCACTCAGTGTTCATCCAACAGGCCTGAGATTTGAGATATCCTCAAAGATGATCCAAAATTTTCAGGTTTTACTGTGTAACATCCTTCTAAGTTGCTGAAGTCTTTTCTCCGTATTAAAATTATCTTCTGAATATGCCTTTCTGTAAGGAAAAAAAAAATTGGCTGACCAGAGACAAAAGATTTTAAGACAGTTGCCAGAATATTTTCCAGTAATACAAGTTCTTAAGATTAAGTCCTTGATTCTGAAGCACCATACAGGCTTTGCCTACAGTCTCCAAGTAGAGAAGGGACTTTGCAGAGTTACAGGCATCCCCCTGCCTTGCCAATTCTTGATGGATTTGGAGCTTTCATCGAAAGCGAATATGAATTTGCATTTATGTTGATTGAGAGTTCTATTTCTGTTGCGAGAGGGGAAGAAAAAGAGGCCACTTTTCAGTGAAGATGTTTCCACATGGTATTGTGGTAGCAATTGATCGGCGGTAGTTTCCCTCGTTTATCTTGAGGCTTGATCATGAAAAAAGACTTGTTTCCATTGATACTGGTCAGGCTGTTCATCTGTGTATTGTCTGATAAATCCTACAGAACATCCTCCAAATGCCTTCTGGAAGACTTACATGAGACCCCAGTTCTCCTCTTTGGTGTACTGTTCACTCTCTGACTTCTCTAGGAGGCAGCAGAATTAGCTGACAATGAAACCTTGAAAACACACTCTGATGCGGGTTCTTTGAGACAAAAAGATACTTTGAAACATGCAGTTGATCCCAGCAATGTGCTTTAGGGTGTAGAAAGTCACTAAAATGCATTGCAACAATGGCCATGATTAATTTCAGTCCTAAAGAGAAATGGTTAATGGATAAAACATGCCACTGACCAACTTCCAAATTCAAAAACTCTGCTTCTAAATTTCTCTCTGTTAAACAAAAACAAACAAAAAAACAACAAACAAACAAACAAAAAATTTCAAGCAAGTGATCCTTCTTTTTAACATCCCAAGCCCCTGGAATATTGTCTTTATAGAAACACTTCAGAATTCAGCTAGAATTATTAGAATGGGCATAGTAAAACCAAGCATGCCTGGAGGAGAATTTGCAAGCACAATTATGTTTGCCATAGAGTTGCTAGGTCAGTGGGTGGTATACGATGCACCCATCTTTCCAGGAGCAGTAGGATTTCCTGCTGTTTTTTTCAGTAGTGACCTAGAAGGAGGTTAATGATTCCAAAGAATGACTTTTCCCTTAGGGAAAATTTAATCTTCTGACCTTTTTCTCTATCTGTCCATTCCTTTTAAGTCACAGACCCCCTTCATTTAGCTTACATCAAGCTGGTTTATTTTCTTCAAAAACATGGTTGAAGTGATTGCTTTTGCTTTCATTTAACCCTTGAACTGGATGCATTTTCAAACTAAATCATTGCCCAGAATACAGAATTGCTTGTAAGCATTTCTTTTAGATTTCTATATTTGTCTTAAATGTGATTGTCAACCTTCAGGATCACTTTGACAACTGACTAACTTCGAAAATGCATGCCTTTAATGTACTCTTGCAATCATCTCCGAGAGTTGCTTTAGAAAAAGAACATGACAAGAATAAAGCAGCTATCATTTTTTTTAATTTTTTTTTTTTTATTTCTATCAAAATGCTGATGGAACCAGAGTAATACAGAAGAAAATTTCATTTAAAATTAGTTGACGGTCACCATGCCATTTGGGGGATTAAATTTGAGCACATAAAGACTATCAGCATTTTATAGTCAAACTGTTGGAGTGTTTTGCTTTGTCTGAAGTGTGCAGACACTATTGAATCAAATCTGTTGTCAGAATATGGTAAAATAAAATTGTAATTACTGCTTTATTCTCAAAGGTGTTGACTCTGGGGTGCAAGGAGTTCTGGAGGGTAACTGGAAACAAAAACCACCTTGTGCTTGAAGCTGTCAACTTCCTTTTACTCTGCAGCAGACACAGTTTTTGTCTTTATTGCATTACACGCAGTTATTGCCAACATAATAATTCATGAATATTCCTTCATTTTCAGAATTATAATTAATGCTGGATTTTGACATTATGACAAAGTAGGGCGGCTCAGCAGCAGAAACATTCATCCCTAAGAACAAAGGAATTGCCATATTGGAGCAGACCAGTGGTCCATCTAGCCTGGTATCTCTCTGTCTCTCACACTGGCCAATGCCTGAGGCTACTGAGGAAGGCATAACCCCCTCCTAATGCACCTAATTGCAATACTATAGCACAGAGGGAAATTTCTTTTCGACCCCAGCTGGTGATCAGCTTATGCCCTGAAGTATGAGGATTGATAGCCCTTATAATTTTTATTCTAGCTAGTGTGGCTGCAGATGCTATACTTAATGAAATAAATGTCTAATACTTTGATAAAGCTAAGTAAGGGCTAAATACTCCAATCTCTTGGGAAAAATCCCAAGGAAGAAAAAAGTGCTGAGAAATTCCACAAGGAGAATCACATCAAGTTCCCACTGCTTTCTGTGCTCTCAGGGGAGTACAGTTTGCATGCTTGTGGAGAGGCTGGCAGGGCTGGAAAGGATGTCAAGCAGAACAGTCCTAGGCTTCATAGGGGAGTCAGGCTCCAATTTTGGCCTCTCTTTCGTCCTGCCTCATTCTGTCCCTTATCCCAGACCAGAAGGGCTGTTCAGACTGAGCTGTGGGAGTTAGGCAGACCTGTAGCAGCAGCTATTTGGATTTCTGCCTGAAAAAGCAATGGTTTTAGAGAGAAATCCATGTTGCATGGGGTGGCTGTTTCTCTGGTCTTCCTTTGCAATCTAAGATGCTCTTTCAACCAAACCTGCACATCACTGGCTTTGTGCTCTTTGTGTGGAGGAGCAGCTGAAGAGTCTCAGGAAACTGGAGGACATGACAAAGAGTTAGTCCTCCTCTTTTCACTTCCTTTTGTTATCATTTTCTAACTTTTACTCCCCCATTGCCCCAGAGCTCTTTTCCTCAATCCTATGAAGAAGCAATAAATCCCACAATTTAACTACATATTCTGATGAAATAAAAGCATCTCTATGTATTCAATTAAATATGCTTTCCATTTATTTTTTGTAAAAAGCAAGAAACCAGACAGAAACACCTGAGTTCTTCTGCATCAACTAGAATTTTATGCGGTCCTACAACTCTTCAAAAGTCTTCTGCCTCTTTCTGTTCCTAAATTAAGTGTTCTCTTTCTTTAAATCTGCCTTCTTAGTGCTTTCTCATTTCATTACTCATGTTTACTGCATTTCTCTGTTTGTCGTGTCTTGCTTATAACCCACTGACTAAAATACAACAGAATGTCTGGAAATGCAGTTTTTACTCACGAAACTGGATAGCAATGTTTTATGTTTAACCATCTTTTTATTCATTCTGAATATCTTCTCTGCTTGTGTATGTTTTCTAAGCTCCTGCAATATCCTGGATAGCATTTTCAGTAAATTGCTTAGATTTTCCTGTGCTAATTAATAGCCATCAGTTCTTGAAAATATTTTCCAGCATACACTCCTTGGCATTAGTCTGTTTAATTTTGCATGCCATCATGTCACCATTTTGTTCACTGTCTTGCTTTGGAATTTCTTCAAGTTTTGTCTAAATTCAGTTAACTTAATAAAAAGCCAAATATCCCCATGAATTTTCCTGTTAGAGCAATGGGCACTGGGTTTAAACACTAGAAAGCAGGCTGTGACTGTTGCAGTAAAAACAAGTTTTAAATTCTTTATTTCAGAAGGTTTTTTTCCAATCTTTCTAATGAATAAGTTGAACAAAACCATCTTTATTGCCACTATTGAACCCAGGGGCAATTCAGAGTTAACCTCTTTGCTTCAACTGACCACTGATTCTTCTGGAGTACCTAGAGAAAGGGATGCTGTCTAGTCACCCAAATGCAGCTCTGGAACTTGGGTGCTCATGAACTGAAGTCTGGTTCTGACACAGCTTGCTTTTATAATTATAGGTAAGTTACTTCACCTCTAACATAATCAGCTCATTAGGAAATTGTAGTAATCTGACAGTGTTTATAAAATGCTTTCAGAGGACAAAACTCTAATTCTAACAGTTCTAAAATTTTGGGGTTTGATTTCCCTCTTTTATTCCGTACTTACAAAATAGATGGATTTTAATTCTGGATCTGCTGTGTTTTTCTTTTCAGAAACCTTAACATAATATGTTGGAAACACTAAATTAATTTTGTCTTCTGGTTCTACTTTATCAACTACTAATTAACTCTTTCCTGTAGTTCTAGGAGGGTTGAGCAAATGTAGGCAGAAGCATTGCAGATTTTACTTCTTATCTGTGTGCCTAAGCATATTATTTTTACTGATTCTCTGAATTGTTTCCTTGTAAGACTTACTGGTTTATAATTCCCAGGATCATCATTAGCACCTTTTTAAGATGTAGGTACATCCTAGGCCACTCTCCTGTCCTCTGGTACAGTAGCTTTTTTTATGATAAATTACACATTTTTGTTAGCAGCATACTAGCATTGATCTCCAGTTCCTTCAGAGCTCTTGGATGAACACCATCTGGTCCTCCTGATTGATTGCAGTTTAATTTTTCAGGTTGATCCATCACCTTTTCTGATATTCCTATTTCTGATATCATCTTACTTTCAACACTCAAAAAGAATAAAGCCTGTGTAGCATCGCACCCTCTTTGTTAAAGGACAGTGGAAATAAGCTGTTTGGCTTTTGGTTTGCTTTTTATATTTTTGTTTGTCTAATGCAATTAGGTAGAAGGAAAATAAATTCACAGCAAACACTATTTTTGTTTAGAAACATCATATTACAAAAACAAACAAAACTCTAAAGATATGTCAGAGATTTTTTGGGAGATGATAGTGTCAAAAGCCCAGAATTTCAAGTTCATCTATGCTTTCTATTAATAGTGAATCATACTTTTCAGTAGACTGCTGTAGAAAAACTGCCAAGGGAAGTATATATAACATTTTGGGGGATTTCGGTGTTATTTTCCATGGCTGAGCAGAAGAATAAAGATATACATATATTACCTATTGTACTAGAATCTAGAACAGAAAAAAATCAGGAGAGCTTCTGCAATGGAAAAGCTCAGTGACAAACAAGCAAATAGAGAAAAAACAAAACTATTACCATACGTACATGAAAACAGAACAAGGAAGAAAAGTATCATGTTTAGTGTCAAATGGTAGAATATTTCTCAACTCTGCATATTTCTCTTATGCACCTCCCCACTATTCCCACACTCTTATACAAATCTCTCCTCTGCCTACTTTTATTATTCACAGTGCTTTCTGTCTAATTTCCATTGTAAGCTCCTCCTCAGGTAGGGACCTTGTCTTTTCATATGTCCATAATGTTAAATACATGCCAGTCAAACTGTTGAAATTATTATGACTGGAGGTTGAATTTTTTTCCTTTCTTTCTCTTGTTAACAAACGATAAGTCAAAATCAAAGGTAATAATTAGTTTAAAACAGCCCTCAGAGGCAGTCCCAGAAAAAGTGACCTTTTGAGCTACAACTAAACTAACCAATTTTATTGTGTCTTGAGGTCAAGTTTCTTATTTCACATGACTTGAGGGTCTTTATGTGCATGCTACCCCACAGTAAACGACACAGAAAGTTATGGTCAAGTAGACTTTGCACTCCAGACATCTATTGAGGAATAGCAATAAGATTCAATTCAATCTGAGCCAAAAGTAGTCCAGAACCAGGCTCAGGAATGCAATGGAAAATTCCTAAAAGATCGGAGATGAGATTAAAATACAACAACAACAAAACCAAAACCCAGAAGACTGGCTAATGCAAAGCAAGTGCATTGGACTGATTTTGAGTGGGCTGGACCCTACAATTATAACTTCATCATCACGGTTTAAAATCTATTAAAGGGATTTATGTTTTGCAGCTGACATTTAAAATTAAGGATTTATTGGACTGGGAATGAATATATTTTCTGCAATTAGTCTTTTGGAGGTCATATTTCATAAACTGTTGTTTTTCTGTTTAATCTACTGTAGCAAGATTTTGTATTGTTAGAAAATTTGAAAAATATAAATGCAGAAACCACGTTATCCATTTTAAAGAGGATCCCATCATGAAATTGCCGTTGAGTTGCATCACATAACATTTTCACTGGGTACCTAGTATTTCCCATTCCTATATACTATTATAATGGAGCAGGTGAAAGTGAGTGATATCTGATACTAGATATACTATACCACTCCTGTGGTAACAAATGGAGAGTCTTAATTCAAAGGGGGGTTTTTTGCTTGTCTTTTATGTGAGCCTTTATAATTTGCTTTTTGGAAATTTACATATGCAGTTCGGTGTATTGCTAGAAGCCTATGAAAAGCTGCGTGTTTTTCCATTCTTGTGCACTTACAGACATGAATTAAACTTCACTGCAGCTGATTTCTGAATTCTTGAACTGAAATTAATTACTGGGAAAAGGAAGGGCATTTTTCAAATTATGACAGTAATTAATTTAAGACGGTTGTTTTCCTTTACCACTATTCTAACCCAGTCTTCTCAAAAACAAAGAAATAAAAAAGATCTTATAATCATATTGACACAATTCCTATTTAGCTGTCTTCTGTGTTGGAACATTCACACGCAGCAGCAGGAAAGAAAATCAGGATATATAAATTAGAAGCTGGAGTTTGATTTCTTAAAGGATGGACTCTATCGTTAAGGAACAGAGCTGTGGATATCAGATTCCATTAATGCCTGGAAAACTCAGGTTGTTATTTGTGCAGGTCAGGCTGTGAAACGTAGCAGACCTTGTGTTACAGGTCATCTCTGAGAAGGCATTACACATCCTGTTTAACTGTAACTTCATTTTGCCGGGCTCCAACTTAAACTGTTGCACACTTCTTCCACAGAGGGAGTGAGAAAGGATAGCTGAAGTAGCCTAAAAATATTTTAAGAAGTCATTATATACTTTCCCCTCTAGCTTGATTTTCCTGTGTGACACGGCAATGGAAATGAAGGGGAATTAAAGATGAGACTGGTCTGAGACGGCTTTACAAAGCTTTGGTTTTGTTGCATCTGAGTATTTCCTGAGACAAGGTAACTTCAGGGAAAGAGTGCTTCTCACTTTGGCGAGAGTCAGTGCTGAGCACTGAAGTAGGGAATAAAAAGGATGCAAGCACTGGGGTTTTTTGTGCCTCTGCAATGGGGAGGGGTGCAGGGGGGAGAGACAGAGAGGGGGAAAAGAAAATATAAATGTGTTACTATTGGACAAAGCAATGGGGGGAAGCTAGCATTTGAGCAAAAAAAATGTAGTAGGAGTGAGCACAGTAGAGTTGTTAGAGATAGGCAGAACAGAGCTTGGTCTGCAGAAAAGTAGGGAGAAGACGGAGGGTGACCACAGAGTGCTAAAAACTTTAGAAACGCAGGCTGCTTTTCTGGTCTGCTCGAGAAGTCTGTTTTCATTCATGCAGAAGCATAGGTGTAGATTTTATCAGGACTTTGGGCTGGAGCACCCGCAGCTGTGGATTACAGATGCTTCCTGTCATGTATAAACACAATCATTATGTGAAAGCATGGCACCCACACGGCTACCTAAACAGCCATTCCTCCGGACTGAAGCGCTTTGTTCTCTTTGGAGTTATTTTTACGACTACGAGCAGGACTCTACCCAAAAGTTACTAGCAGCAGCCGCGGTTTTTTATGTCAATTAAATGGATTTTGTTACTTGTAAAATACATGTCCAAACACAACTTCATTCTTCAATCACAAAGTATGTTTTCTTAACACACGGTGATATAGAGTGACACTTGTTTGACTGACAGCACGAATGTAAACCCTAGTAAATACCACCTGTAACTTTGAAACTGGTGAAGCTCAGTTAATAAAAATAAGAACATCAGAAAAAAAAAAAAATCAGGGGCTTTCACATTACACTGCTACTTTTAAATATCAGATTTCAGCATGGAAATGAGTTAACTCAGTGAAAGGACTTGGCTGGGTTAATGATGCTGTGTGTTAACGTCTCCATGTGCATGTCTCTCTCCC
The DNA here is from genome assembly GCA_013400675.1 of Oxylabes madagascariensis. Lineage (NCBI taxonomy): Eukaryota > Metazoa > Chordata > Aves > Passeriformes > Timaliidae > Oxylabes > Oxylabes madagascariensis. Next base: position 1,566 of record VYZR01108745.1, on the reverse strand, counting down.
TTTCTGTGTGAGCTGAGATTGCCTTGATTTCCAAGCGCAGAGCAATGCTTTCTCCTCATCGCACTTTAGATACTGACACAGTTAATCATCCCACTTAATTTATATTAAACCTCTATACAGCAAAATGTAGGTCCCAGCAGTTTTTAAGGTCCTCTGTTCATATCTTCTGATGCACTGTATGTCATGTATATTCTCTCCAATCAATTAGTAAATAAATAAATACCCTTGCTCCGCAGAGTGAATCACAGAGATGGTTCTTGTCGGGAGGAGGGGAGTCTTAGTAAACAAAACTGTATCTGGAAAAGAGTGCAATCAATTTCAGAAACAATTCTCCTGGTAATATATTATTTAGTTACCGAGAGTAGCATGCTTCCTTACCTCTCACAAGGAGCTTTAAAAAAAAGTTATTTCGGGGATTGCCAGCCCATGGTAATTTAAGCGGCTTAACATTTTAAAACAAAAGGTGAGTGAGTTGTAAAAATATTCATTTTTAAATCATATTGGAAAATCCTTCAGCACCAGACTCAAAGAGACTTCCCCCTCTTCAAAACAAAACAAAACTGCCTTTAAAGTTAATCCGTAATGAGTGAGACTTGGCAGGTTAGTTGCTTTACAAACAAAACCGCATCCAGCATCTCTAGGACAATACGGTTGGGGGGGGGGAATAGGGAAGGGAAAA
>VYZR01108744.1:0-12986 GCA_013400675.1 Oxylabes madagascariensis | reverse complement strand
GCCGCCCCCGGCCGCGCTTTCCCCTGCCGCTCCCCAGCTACGCCTCCCAGCGCCGACTACGTTACCCAGCGCGCCGCGCGGCTCCCCCACGCGGGGCGCCGTGGGGAGCCGGGCGCGGGGTATGCTGGGACGCGTAGGCCCCGCGGGCCGCACCTGCGGCAGGACGGCGCCTTGGCGGTTGCCCCAGGCGGCCCCGCGGCGGCGGGAGGCCGAGGGGCAGGGCGGGGGTGGCCATGGCGGCCGGCCGGGATGGCCCGGGCGGCGTGGCGCCTGTACCTGGCGGCCGGGGAAAAAGGGCGGCAGGGCGCTGATGCCGTGTCCGTCCCGCAGAGTTGGCTCTGGCTCCCGTTACCCCTGGGGTTGCAGCTGCCGCGGTACCTGCGGCTCCTGCCGCGGGTGTCCGAGCTGCACGCGTGTGTGCAGTGTGTCACAGGATTGCCTACGCGCTTGGGCTTGCTGGAATAATGACCGCAGGACTATAAATTAAAGTTTGGGGAATGACGGCTGAATGTAAGAGGCCATTTTCTCCAGAGACACCGGAACATGGCCCCAGGCTTATTCATGAGAAAAAAAAAACAACAATGGAAAAAAAACATAGCACAGAAACGCCTTCACCATGCACACTCAGAAGTGGAACTGATGTCTCAGTGGCTGTTTTCATTCCTTCCTCCTTGCCCTCCGAGGGAGGATTTTTTTTTTTCCCTGTAAAGTAGCTATTAAAAAGGCATAAAAATCTGAATGATGTAATAATTATTGCCAAGACAGTTATTCTAAGACCTGAGTCACTGAACAGTCACAGTCTGCAGCTGTCTGGCGGGCTGTAGTGTTGATTTTAGTTGCTTCTTCACTCCTTGAGATTTACTCCAGCCAAGAAGTTGAGGACCTATAAAAGCCACTGGAGAAAAGTTTAACTGTGTCTTGTAAACCTAGAGAGGCATGTAACACGTAATTAAATACAACATTGACCGAGAACTCTTTTTTTAAACAACTGGAAACATACAAATCCTGAATGTCGGTGCTAACAGATGGCTATGACAAAGTAGGCAGTTCAAAACAAAGATATTGAGCAACTGCAAATGATGGGAGGCAATTGTGTGTAGACGATTCAAGGAGCATAGTTCCTTAAAGGTACCTTACAGTCCATTTTTTGTCTGCTTTTGCTAAAAAAAAACCAACCAACCAACCAACAAAAAAAAAAAAAAAAAAAAAAAAAAAAAAAAAAAAAAAAAAAACCCAAAAAAAAAACAAAAAAAAANAACACAAACAAACAAACAAACAAACAAAAAAAACCCACACCAAAAAAACCCACCCATAGTTATGCCTTTTGTATCCCTGCACAGAGCTTGTGCGAAAAGCCACATGGAGCTGCTGAAGTACTTTTTCTCCAGTCTTCTTGACACAATGGCAAACTTTGCTCTAGTGCACTTATTTCTGAGGCCATAGATCATCCCATGACTCCTCGAGCAATGGTCAAGATTGTTTCAGGATATGATTTTCCAGTATAGCTGAATCATATTAACACTTCACCGTTGCCAAAGCAAATATTACCTTGGATCTCAAAATAAATTTGAGTTCACAGTGTCCTAGTAATGGAGTGTTAGTGTAATGTCACTTTCCAAAGAGTCTCAGACACAGAAATCTGTTGCTCTGCTATTTTTTATTTGGTGTAGGAGAGCTCTGAGATTATGTTTTGATATGGTTTCTTGTTAGGGAAGAAAATGATAAACACTTCACTTCCAGAAAACCTGTAAATATTTAATGAAGATCAAGTCAATCAATACTGGTTGGTACAGCAAGGTTTAGAATTTTTATGTAATGTATGGTATTATGTGGGTCCATCATCCATTCCCTCTTCTTTGCAAACTAAATGGATGCTTTAATTCTAATACTAAAAGATACTAAATATTCTTTATTGGCATGATTCACTAACTGTATCTATAGTATAGTTCTAAAACCTGATAACTTTTGACCAAAGCACAAACACAACTGGTGTCTAATGCCCTTTATCAAAAACAGGCACGGCGCTTGTTGTGGCTCCTCTGGTATAAGCAAGAACACCAGCAAGAACATGCAATGCTACTGTACTGGGGTTTTCCTCTAACATATATGGACTGTATTTGCTTGTTTCACTACTTGGTCAAGCTGAATCTGCTCTGGGAGAGGTCAGGTGGGCATTTAGAGGTGGCACAAAATGACAAGAGTTTATGTTAAAGGAATGACGGAATGTGACTGCCTTTTTGGAATTAGCAAGATGGTATGTGGGATTGACTTTATAAAACTGAACCCGTGGAAGAAGTGCACACTGGTAAAGCTCGGGTTGTATTGTCTTCTGGATTATTTACAGTGTTATTGACTGGATACGACAGTCTGAGGCAGTTACATTTATCACAAATTTCACTTTATTTTGGGTACATTCAGGCTTTTCTTCTGACTGCATTTCCTGCCTCCCAATAAATGCAAGAGACTCAGGAATTTTTGATAAACACTGAACAGAAGCAGTATGAAATCTGCATTTCTTTTAGATGTGTTAAAGATACATGTCAAATTGTTACATCCCTGTGTTTTCAATTATACTAATGAAGCATCCCACATATTCTGATTATGCATTTAAAAAATTACATACCAAGTAGTTTAGAGGAGAATTTGGGTAAGAACTTCAGTAGTTCAGAAAATCAAGAGTGAGCATGAATGAAGGGAAAGTGCTGTAACAAGCAAGAGGGCCAGCTGGACTGTTAGCTCCTGGCTGATGGGTCAGAGTGTGCTATTTCTTTCTCCTTAATGATGCTTCTTAATTGTGTTGAAGGATTACTGAGTGATATTAATGCTTTTTTGATATGGTTTCTCCTACTGTAAGCAATTTTTAAGTCTCAGGAAAGATACAGATTGAAGAAATGACCCTTGGCAATGAAAATGTCAGAGCACATGGCCTGTGGTAGGAGTTTTCTGTTAAAATTGGTTCTGCCTGTGACAGTGATGTAATACACAGATATTTTACATGGAGGTGTTATCTACACTAAAACAGTGGTTGCAGAAAAGTAATCTGTGGGCCATGTGGGCCATGGTTAGCTAATCTGCATGTGTCCTACAGAACAGTGTTAAAGAATTTTGAAATTTTTCACTAATGTCATTAAAACATCCAGTAAAAGATAAGTTAGTTTTACTTACTGATTATTTACAGTATCTTTAGAGCATTTTCTTATTGTAAGTTGATGTTAAGATATACAGTGACTCACGAAAAATATTAGGTGTTGAAAATGTCAAAGTCAAAAAAGCCTAAGAATCACTGTGCCAGACATGGGTGGCATCTGTAGTACTTCAAACTCTCCAGAATGCTGTCAGCTTAGCTTAGGAGAAAGAGAAATCATTATACAGTCAGGACATACATAATTTTATTTGAACAGTGTGCTAATGGAATTGATCCCTGCTTGTTGCCTGTTATTACTATTTTTAAATCAGTTTTTCCATTTAAAATTTCCCTTAATTATTTTTGTTGCAGTCATTAATCTTTTTTCATCATGATAAAAATGAGATAAAGAACATTACAAAGTAATGTTTTGCATGATGTCACGAATTATATGTTTGGATGCACTAGCAAGTGTTTCAACCCTTTGGTTAGATGTATCTAGAATATGAAAGAACTTAATTTATTGAGTGGAAATTTCCTGATGTATGTACTGCAGAAGATAAAAGGTAAAGAAAATCACCGCAATAGCAAGAGTTTGGATTCAGTGGGAGAACAGCTCTGATAATACAGGATACTTTTGAAATTTCAGGAGCAATTTACAGATGCATATTTTTTACATGCAAGTGTAAATGAGGTAGCAGCTGACAAGACTGGAGATAGACAGGAAAATAAAATACTGTGGTTGACAAGTTGTAAAACTAAATCCTTTGCCTGAAAATGAGATTTGTAAATTGTTATTTGTTGTATTATAGTTGTATGGCAAATACAACTATCTTATATAATAATACTAAAAAAAATGATTTGGAGTTCTTCAGATCTGCATACTCCATTCTTCTCTAAAAGAACAGCAAACAAATTGCTGCCTTTGCAGAGCAGAAATGAAATTAAGATTTCTGTGTGTATGATACTGTGATTTAAATAGATATATGTTAGAGAGCTTATAATATGTTAAGTATGAAAATGGACATATATGTTATAAGTTAGCTTTTATTACTGTGCTCCCCCCAGAATTTCACTGCTATTTGTCATTTGAGCAGCAGGTTATCCTTCCAGGCAGCTGTGAATAAGTTCCCTGCTCCTCAGTGTTACAGGTTAAGCATCTACAAAGACAGTGTCTTGTATCTCAGTCTCTAACAGCATCAGCCATTGGAAGTCTAATAGAAAGGAAATGTGGGAGATACTGGGTGATTAGTTTTTTTGGAGAACTTTATAGATCTATAAATTTCTCAGAATATCTCTCTGAGTCAGAAAAAATGAAGCACTATGTAAAGGAAAGAAGCAAAATATCCCTAATGAAGGTATAAATCTGTTTTTATTCCTTAAAACAGGATGCCAAACATCACATAATATTTGACAAAGAAAGATATTGAATTCGCTGAAAGCATTCCCTTTTTCCTAGGTCTGTTTTTTTGTTAGAATAGTTTCCTTATCTGGGTCATTGCAAAAGTGTCAGCTTAAGGGAGGGGAACACAGTAGCCCCGGTTTACACAGGCTTAATCTGTTTGAAAACAGCACCTTGAATTCACAATCTCTTGAAAGTGTAACTGGGGCTGTGGGTAACAGCTACTGCATCAACAGAAATCCAATTTGCTTGTTAACTGCAGGTTAGAATAAAGAATTTTGTCTTTGTTAACCTGAAACCCATATACCCAAGTCTTGAAAACCCTTCAATTTCTTTTGCTGATGATCCTATCTGATGTTTTGGGCCATTGATAGTATGAGACTAAGCAGGTGAATGGGGCAAAGTGTGACCTTAAAGGCAGGTGATCAAGTTGGGTCAGCCTCTAGAATGACCCATTCAGCATTCTCGGAGAGCTCAGGGGCTGGTAAATGCGCCCTGCCAGCTGCCTGTCACTCAGAGACTTGTTTGTACGTTTGTTGAGAGACAGTCGTCCTGCTGTTCCCCAAAGTGTCACTGATACTGTACAGTAGCCAGGTTGTCTCACATACATGTAAGAAAAACTTGAGCCAAAAGCTTTATGAATATTTTACATGCTTTTAGGCTCAAGTTTCTCACAAATTATTATTTCTTTTTCTTTCTTTTTCTCTCTCTCTCTTTTTTTTTTAATTTTTTTTTTTTTTTTAACATTTGGTCCAGTGTGCTTATAAATAATGCTATAATCATTCAGTCTCAGAGGTGTAGATTGACTGTCCTTGGAATGCTGAACTGTAGATATATTCTCAGTTTAAAAGAAATGTGAATTTTCTCTCAGCGGATCCTGAAATGTTAAATTTTCAAGATTTAATCTAAATATATTTTTAGTTGTCCTTATCTCATGCTAAGAAGGGTTAAGCATTTGTGTGTTGTATTTTAAATAATTTTAGTTCACCAAAACCAACAATGAACTGTCCATTTGCTGAGACACAAAGTAAAACGAAAATAAAGTCTGTGTAAATAAATTTGTGGTCTGATCATTGTATATTTGTGATACTTTGGATGCAGATGTCTCTCACAGCACCATAGTCTGTAGTGAAATGGAGCTGCAGATTTGGATATGCAATTTACAAAATAACCCATCTTTATAGCTAAAAGACTGTGAAGGAAAACTGCCAAGTAAGAACAGTGTTTCATTAGTGCAGAGATGGTTTGATGAATTGATGAATCTAAGATTTCTGACAGCCTCGTTTATTTTATATCAACATTAAATATTTTACATGTATCCCCTTAGCATCCAGCTACTCTGTTTGCTCTACAGACCAAGTGGCATCAGACCATAGGGTCTACATACCTTCTCTGGGGACAAAAGGCAGCTGGTTATCATGTACAGCTGCAAAACCCCTCAGCTTTTGCAATGACCACTGAGTGTTTTTACACCTCTTGCTGTATTCTGTAGTATGATTAAGACTTAAAAGGAATGTAGGATGTTACCAAGTTTTAATCTTACATTAAATGGGAGATAAAACATTATGCAGACATCATTGTTATTAAGTAACAGTGAATGCAAAAAATATAAGTAACGTCTCTTAATTTCATATTTTCTCTTACCAGTTGAGATTGCTGAAACTTACTTCATGAACATCAAAACTAATTGATGCCTGTTTGTGTTCACTAACTCACTCTGAGTTTCCAAGCATGCCTGTGTGTTTGTCAATAGTCTCACTGAACACAACTGGACTATCCATAAATCAAAGCTTTTTCTACAAGTAATAAAGCATTACATAGATGTATATATTGATACAAGCAAAACACAAACTGATAGGACTAGGAAGAGCAGTGTATCAAACCAAAATGTACTCCTGATCATTCTAATTTTTTCATGTGGTAAGGTAAGTGATGGCAGCTTCCCAAACAGACAGGTAAAGTTTTTTACTGTGTAAATATTTTTATAAACATGTAATAGTATCATTTTCTGCAGAAAATAACATAGTATTTAACAATCTATGTAAATAAATAAAAATCTATCAGTTTGGAATCTATGATTTTTTGATAATTTTTTGATAATTTTTTGGATATTGTATATCTATATACAGGTCAAATTGAGAACTCCTTTGTTTCCATTTTGAATTGAAATCCGTAAGAAATTTCTGTACTTAGAACATGTCTAAAAATTAGGGATATTAACATGTGAATTCAGATGTAGCACTGAACAAATCTAGAGCTACCCATTGCCCAAGGTAAATCAGCCTTTCAAGACAGAACTGCAAAAGGCAGCTCATGAGCAATAGATTACAAAGAAGGGAGAGTCAGAATAAAGTTGCAGTTAAAAAACATCTGCTCAAACAAGTAAGAATTAAAAGTAACTGAACAGAGGGTGCCACTGGTGTGGAGGGAGAGAGAATGCTCTTGAAGTGTGCTAGAGAAGCCAAGAAAAATGAGTAGTGACGCATAAGAGCACATATTTTAGCATAGCAAGACCTGACAGGAATCCTGGTGGTTGTCAGTCTCGGAAGCCCTGCCAGAGTTTTATGGTCACCTTATACTTGGAAGCATTAGGAAAAAGAAAAGGAAAAGTCTAATGGTTGTGAGACTACTGAAAAAAGCTCTGTAGACTTTCTGAATAAACCCATTATCTTTTAGGTAAAAACAATAACTTGTATTCTGCTCCTATCATCCATGGAGTTTACTAGTATTTGGCTTGCTTTTTTTATTGAGGAGGAAAACATCTGTAATGCTAGTCAGGAGTACTTTAATGGAATATTTTTGCTTACGAAATATGTATACAAAGGCCTGTTTCTCTAAACATAATAGAAATAAATAGCAGTAGATTTATTTCTCATGGGTTTTGAACCCTTCTGATAATTCCTGTGAATCTAAAGCATCATGTGCTTGTCCTCAAAGCTGTGTAACTGTTCTGTATATTTGCACAGTAGGCTAGTAAGCTTCTTACTTGGATTTTTTTCTGTCAACCCCAGGGTAATCTTTCATGCATGTCTTCCATTTGATTAGTGTTAGTACTTTCTGAGAATGTCTTCCTAAATTTTCCAGATACTACTATAGAAATGAACACTTAATTGCTCTTTTAAATTTTGTTTTGCTGGAAGGAATCCACCAAGCGTAGTTACCAAACTTAAACAAAACAATTGACAAGAAGCCAAAAACAGCCTTAATAGCAGCAATCTCTCATCCTAGAAGAAACATAGATCAACTTTTTCTTTTTCCACTTCAGACACAGTAATTAAAAATGTGTGTTTGCTTGATAACTACAAATTTAGTTTTGTAGTCATGGAGGGTTTTTTCAGCAAATTTGAAGATAATCTGTAGTTACAGGATCACAGAATCCTTAGGGTTGGAAGGGACCTCTAGAGATCATCCAGTCCAACCCTCCTGTCAAGGCAGGGTCACCTACAGCAGGTTACACAGGAACGTGACCAGGGAGGTTTTGAATGTCTCCAGAGAGGAAGACCCCACAACCTCCCTGAGCAGCCTGTTCCAGCCTGCCACCTTCAATGGGAAGAAGTTCTTCCTCATGTTGAGGTGGAACTTCTTGTGTTTTAGTTTATGGCTCCTCATCCTGTTGCTGGGTACCACTGAAAAGAGTCTGCACATTCCTCTTGGCACCCTCCTTTGAGAGGTTTAAATGCATTAATGAGATCCTTCTCAGACTTCTCTTCTCCAGACTGCACAGGCCCAGCTCCCGCAGTCTCCCCTCCTAAGAGATGCTCCAGACCCCACATTGTCTTTGTGGCCTCCATTGGATCCTCTCCAATATCTCCTTGTCTTTCTTGTGCTGAGGAGCCCAGAACAGGACACAGTATTGCAGAGGTGGCCTCACCAGGGCTGAATAGAGGGGCAGGATCACCCTCCTCGACCTGCTGGCCACACTCTTCCCCATACACCCCAGGACACCGTTGGCCCTCCTGGCCATAAGGGCACTGCTGGCTCACGGACACCTTGTCACCCACCAGGACCCCCAGCCCTTCTCTGCAGAGCTGCTCTCCAGTGGGTCAGTCCCTGTCTGTGCTGGCACTGGGGGTTATTCCTCCCCAGGTGCAGGACCCTGCCCTTGCCCTTGCTGTACCCCGTGATGTTTCTCTCTGCCCAATTCTCCAGCCTATCAAGGTCCCACTGAGGGGCAGCAGAGCCTTCAGGGGTATCAGCCACTCCCCCAGTTCAGTGTCATCAGCAAACTGGCTGAGGGTGCCTCCTGTGCCACTGATAAGCTGAATAGGAATGCACCAGTATTGATCCCTGGGGAATGCCAGTGACTCCAGGCCTCCAGCTGGATTCTGCTCCGCTGATCAGTCCTGAGCTCTGCCATAGTTCTTTAACGTTTTACTGGAGGGGTGATTAAAACATGCTTCCGCATTTTAAACTCTGATGACTGTCTACAACTTCTTTTTTCTACTTTAACTGGTAGATGAGTTCTTGACCTCTTTTGAAGGGAGTGGATGATTTAGCATTGACTTAATCAGATTTAACATTTTCTATTTAAATTCCATTTTATTTATTTAAATTAAATTTTAATTTAACATTTTGATTTCATGCAAACCTAATTCTATTGTATTTCTGACATCCAAGATACAGTAGTTTCCGTGCCTTTCCCTCACCCTTGGACCTTGTTCATTCCAGCTGCAGTAAGGCTTCAGAAAACTTTGAGGCTCTAATTTTAACACAAGCAGCACTTTGCTCCATCATGTTACAGAGCGGGATGTGTCTCCTCTATTTGAGAAGTGAGTCTTCTCATATAGGGCACAACACAAGGTCTCCATTGTGCACTCTGATACAACAGATAAAATTCCTTGAAAACTGATCTTTTTAATCTGATAACTTTAAATAAGGTGACATTTTCAGAAGTCATGCTTTCTTTAAATAGTACATATTTTTGGTAAGAGAGAAGCTATGTTAGAAAAAAATCTATGAAAAATGCCTAGAGCATGTTTAAAAATGAGAAACATCAGCAAATAAGTGTCTCTTTTTAAGTATTAAAATATTTATGCAGTGAAAACAACCAAAGCCAGTATGTTAAAAGCATTATTTTAGACACTGTATATACATCTCATACAAGCAAACTGATTTAAATTGTGTAAAATATTCAACAGCAATCTTTTTAATGACAATTTAAAGTAATACATAATTTACTATTTTTGTAGAACTGATCCACTCTCCATCAGTGAAAGCAAGGTAAATTTAAATTTGAATATATTCTTTGGCCTTATATCTTAATTTAGCTATTCCATTTTTTTTCTCATTTTTATGGAAAACAATTTTGACACAAATTCAGGCTGATTATGGCAGACTTTGGCAGACCAACCCATTATTAATGTCTTTGAATTTCTGTACTTGTTTGAAATTTTTTAAATGTGTGTGGCATACAATGACTCTGATTAAACATTCTATTGGTGCAGTAAACTAATATCATCTTATTTATAAAATTCCTTATTTCATAGCATCTGCCAAATTCAATATAAAGACATGATAACATATATTATTTCCTACCTCAACCCCTCTTTGAGAAACTGTGATCATATGGGAAAATATGAAAGCCGTCAATAGTAAAAAAAACTTGTCCTTGCTAAGAAACTGAATTCATAAGTAGTTTGCAGTCTGCTAAAAATGATTGAACTTCACAGCTGTGGAGGCAAGCTTATATTCTTCCTGTGCAAGTTCTTCTACTCAGCCACCTCTGAGCAAGCAGCTGTATGATTACTCAGCTTGCCCTATTCTAAGGATGGATTGCAAGACTCGGCATTTTGATTTGAGCAGATGAATAGGAAACCGCAGGATGCAAACTGTGGGATGTTAACTTGCCGCATGTCAGCTGTTTTATAAAAACTGCCTCTGTGCACATCCTTACACTGCTATACTTTGTGGGGAAGGTGGAGAGCCCGTCCCACTGAATGTTTATTCCTCTTGCATGTACCATGAGATGGAAATACCAGGTGTTAGTCTTCATGACTGACACAGCAGTATGTCAGCAATGTGCCAGTCATGGAAGCATACATGATACACACTGAAATAACAGCTTTGTAACATTTCCTTGACAAATTCAGCAGTGAGTAACTCCTCTTCCTTTGCTTCAGCAGAACAGGCTGTATATACCTGCACAGCACACAAGAATAGAGAAAGACTGAGAAAGGGCTCCTGCAGCAAATATGATGTCATGAGANCAGTGCTCAGTCATCCACATGGTAAAGAAGCTCTTCCTCTTACTCAGGTGGAACTTCCTGTGCATCAGTTTCTGCCATTGCCTCCTGTCCGACTGCTCGGCACCACTGAGCAGAGCCTGGATCCACCCTCCTGGCACCCCTCCTTTAGATATTCATAGACATGGATGAGGTCCCCTCTCAGTTGTTTCCCCTCCAGACTGAACAGGCCCAGCTCCCTCAGCCTTTCCTCATAAGAGAGATGCTCCAGTCCCTTAATCATCTTTGTTTTCCTGAGGAGCCCAGAACTGGACACAGCACTCCAAGTGCACCTCACCAGGGCTGAGTAGAGGGGCAGGATCACCTCCCTTGACCTGCTGGCAATGCTTTTCTTGAGGCACCCCAGGATTCCATTGGCCTTCTTGGCCACAAGGACACACTGCTGGCTCATGGACAGTTTGTTGTCCACCAGGACCCCCAGGTCCTCCTCCACAGAGCTGCTCCTCAGCAGGTCAGCCTCCAGGCTGGGCTGGTGCCTGGGGTTATTCTTCCCCAGGTGCAGGGCCCTGCCTTTGCCCTTGTTGAATTTCAGACAGTTCCATCTGCCCATCCCTCCAAGCTGTCAGGGTCCCCCTGAGGGGCTGCACAGCTCGCTGGGGTATCGGCCACTCCTCCCACGTTTGTGTCGTCAGTGAACTCACTGAGGAGGCATCTGCCCCTTCATGCAAGTCATTGGTGAACTTGTGAAACAATACTGGGCCCAGTATTGACCCTTGGGGACACCACCAGTGACAGGCCTCCAACTAGACCCTGTGCCACCGACTACAACCCTCTGGGATCTGCTGTTCAGCCAGGCCTCCATCCACCTCACTGTTCATTCATCCAGTCCACAATTCCTTACTTTGCCTGTGAGGATATTGTGAGAGACCCTGTTGAAAGCCTCACTGAATTCATGGCAGACAATACTCGCTGCTCTTCCCTCATCCGTCCGGGTGTTGTTTCATCATAAAAGACAACCAGGTTGGTCAAATATGATTTGCCTTTAGTGAATCTGTGCTGACTACTCCTGATCACCTTCTTGTTATCTGCGTGAATAAAGCTGCCTCCAAAATGAGGCACTCCATGACCTTTCCAGGGATTGAGTCAGTGGTTGTTGCCTGTGCAAATCAAAAAGAAACAGAGTATAAGAATACAACACTTGCATTACATAAGTTAATATTGTTACATTTTCTTGTGTGCTGTCACAAGAAGGAACGCTATGGCGGTGATAAATTAGTAGCTGTTAAAAAACTATCAATATGTCTCTCTTCTACTCATTACAAGGTAATTTTGTGGCTATATGATCCTGAAAGTGCGGATCCTTCCAAATAGATCTCACTGCAATTTTTCCATCACAAACTGAAATTATGCTACTTAAGAGAAAAGGTTAAATGCATGTCTTGTGACAATTTATCAGTTGAAAGCAAAAATGTCTTATTGAAATATACTGCCTATATACATCTTTATTTATTTGTTTTAACTGTGCTAGGAAAAATAAATTTGCAGGGGTTTCTTTCCTGACATAATGCAACAGCAACACAGGTATAGTAAGTAAGGTGAAGCCTATTATCTATTTCATAGAGATAGAATAATTAGTAAGTTTTAGTGATTCAATGAAGTTTTAGTTTTTGTGAAAATTTTATTCAGAAATTTTAACTGGCAGTAATGTGACAGTCAAACCAAAGACTCTTCTCAGAGTTCTTCATACACCTGTTTGACACACTGTCAGAAGGTTTAGGCAAAAGGATTGTGGAAGTCATGATACGTCAACAACAGCAATGTAAATTTACTTCTTTAATTTAGACCTAAAATGTGACTACCTATTGTACAAGCTAATCTCTACCGATTGATCTCTGAACTGAATGGAGAGTCATTTAAAAGATTATCCCACATGGATTAGTTGTAGGGATTAATATGTACAATAAATTTTGTTAGGAATGGGTTTCTGACCTAAACAATTGGTGGAAAGTAATTAGTCTTTGGCACAGCATCTGGCACAAGATATGCATCCATGACATCACAATTCATTTTGATTTTTTCTTTATTCTTATATTGCCATCATTTAATCTTTTTTTGTTTTTTAACGTTTTGTCTTGGGCTGCAATGCAAGATGTAACCAAAAGTATGTATTCTGTTACTATCTTTTGAAACTGGTTCGGGAAGTGTCTTTTCTCTCGTATGACCCATTCCTCCTGACTCCGAAGGGGAGGGGGGTGGGTGTTTTTCTGTTAATGGGCCA